>CAUYQU010032241.1:0-105648 GCA_963574635.1 Cheracebus regulus
ACAGGTTTAAATAAAATATTGGTTGGCTGCTTATTTGTTATTTTCATCCCCTATTCCTTCCTGTCTCCATTGTTAAGCACAATTATTGGCATAAAAGAGGTTTTTAATACCCATTTTTAGACTGCATTCTAGCCTGGGCAACAAAACAATAATCCCATTCTCTCTCCCTCTTTCTCTTCCTCTTTCTTTTTCATTCTTTTCTTTCTTTTGCTCTTTCTTTCTCCTTTTCTCTCTTTATCTTTCAAAAAAAAAAAAAAACAAGATGAATAAAGAAACACCTCTCCTTTTCCTCCCCTTTCTGAGATCTACCAGCTTCCTCTTCCATGGGCCGTGCGGTTGGGTCCTGCTCCCAACAGTCTCTCAAACCCTCAGCCGGCTGGGCTCCTGGTCCGCCCTCAGTTGTGTGATGGCAACAGCCAGTCTCTGCCCTCTTCACTCTCTCTCTCTTCTCTGTGGCAGCACCCAGGAGATGGGAGGAGGGCAGATGCCAGGCAGCGTGGCAGCAGCTGGCATTGCATTTTCCCAACATTCAGACCTACCACATTGTGTGGTACCTCCACAGTGGCATTTGCAATGCCAGCCCGGTGGAAGGGACTTCCAGGAGAACCTTAGCTTGGGAAGACTGCCTTCCCAGACCTGGGATAGAGTCAGGGGTTTTTTGGTTTATGTTTTCAAAGATACCAAGTATAGTCTTTTTACAGATATGTGCACTGCTTTCCTCAACTGCCTTCATTTTCCTTCTAGAACCCTGCTTATTTCTGAAAGGCTTTCCAGCCAGGCCATGAGGAAAGTGCTTCAAACACCTTGGACTGAGCCATGGATAGTCTCCTTCAAAGGGGTTCACAGCTATCAAGGATCTCTTCCTTATAAGCAGAATAAATGATTTAAACTAGCAGATTACAATAAAATCATGTATATTTACATTTGAATTAGACAGTGCTAATGTTCTGAAACTAGAATTTCACAATAAGGAAACCATGCTTTCAAATTCAACCTCTCCATCTCATTCATTCCGACGTCACGTCAAGAGCTTTGGCATTTTCCACTCAGTCTCAGTGTAGTTGAGACTTGAGCAGAAAGATTTTTAATTAAAAATAAAATCATATATATGACTCTTTGAGCTCTTGCTGAATTTAAAAAAAAACTTCTTTTATACCAACAAAGTAAACTTAAGATGAAAAGGTGACAAGGAAATAAGATCACAGTTTTTCATATTTCAGTCCTGATCTTGGACCTTCCTGAGACCAATCTTAGAAGCAGCTTTATGATATGAGCAATCTAAAGATCTTCCAACATCATGATTCTAAAATAAAAATTTTAGAATTTTATTGATTAAAGATAGACCAGAGAGAATCACAAGGGAAGTTTAAACAGAGCACTACCCTTCTTAGTTGTTCTTTTAATCATGCAGAGTG
Source organism: Cheracebus regulus (assembly GCA_963574635.1). Taxonomy (NCBI): domain Eukaryota; kingdom Metazoa; phylum Chordata; class Mammalia; order Primates; family Pitheciidae; genus Cheracebus; species Cheracebus regulus. The sequence continues at coordinate 1,416 of CAUYQU010032241.1, forward strand.
GTAAGAGACGCTCTGACTTGGTGGTGGAAGAGAACTGCTAGTCTCTTTTAGTCAATATCAAGTCCATAGCTGACTTTTAGAGGAAATATGCAATCAGTTACTTCCTTGACTCACTGTGGTTTAACTTCCCTACACCCCACACCCCAAGGATTAAACACCTAAAAAAGAAATTCTGGGGTGGGGAAACTGGTTCTCTTTAAATGTACACAACAGAAACCATCACCCCATCAATCAAACAAAGAATCTCACTTCAGAGTATATCTAAGGCCAGGCATGGGCAAAGACCTGATCACTGAAAACCATCTTTACTATTCTGACACCTTTGATTGTTGAGTCATAAGGTTCCCCAGGGAAGAGTTTCATGAAATCACCAAATTATATCACTGTTCTTCTGAATTCACAAACATTCTCCTGTGGTTTAAGATAAACAGTGATCTCTGAGTCTTTCTACAAACTAATAACCTTTTGTGATCAAGGCTCCAGAAAAATTAACCCCTCTGTTGGCTGCCTAGCCTCCAGATGTTAGTTATTGCACTCGGAGATTAATCTTTAACAAAGATGAATCACACCTTCTACTTTTTAGGTGCTTGAAAGTTTTTATACACACGATCACAACATTATCATACCTTTGATGGTGTAGGAAAAGGCACACTGTATTATATTCAGTCATCTACCTTTCTTACTGCTAATGTGTCATACTAAGGGCTTTCAATATAATTGGATGATTGACCGTCAGCACTGGTGGGGATTTGAGAACTGGAAAAAGAACCTGCAAGGTGATTTCCTCATGTCACAGTGTCAGAGCTGGATCTGGGGGCCAAGCAGCCTGGCTCCAAGTTACATTCTTGCTTCATTGCAATACGGTTCTTTGCTATGCAAGTGTGATTAAACCTTGTATGAATTTAGTTGAAATCTGAGAGAATACTGCATTCTCATAAGAGTCTTGGTTTACTCAGAGGGACCCAAGTGGTTAAATAGGACATGGTGTTGGTTATACAAACTGAAACTTCATGGCCAGAACTTTACAGGGAAGAGGAGTGTGGATCCATATTTCTTGATTTCTTCCTCTCTATTTGCTGTGAGAATCCACTTTCTCATGGGAACCTGAAGCTCTTAGTGTAGAGCTGTCACTGGCGCCATGTTGATCTGTAACCATGGAGATCACTCTGGTAACATACAAACCTGCCACCAGTCCAGACACACAAGTATCTCATTCAGACTCCCAGAAGGATTTCTCTACCCCCACTCCCACCAGTGTAAAGTTTATCTCTGCTGAGATTTAGCTCCAAAGTATTTAGAGTTTGACTTTTAAATATTGTTAAAAGTATGACTACTCACACAAAGTAGGAGATACTGAAAAGATGTCTCAAGATTTTAAAGCAACAAAATTGACACACAGCAGTGGCTCCCCAGGTTGGAGTTACAGGCTCAGTTCTTACATTAGTTGACCAAAGAAACAAAATTACAATGTGGAGCAGGACACCACTGGAATCACTGCCTACCCTACCTCTGATTGATATCCGCAATGCACTGTTTACACAGTATCTCGCTCATCACAGTGAGCTGCAGAATGTGACAGCACTGTTCGGTGTTAATCCCTACAAAGTCCTGCTGTGTTTTCAGACACTGGAGTTCCTATATGTGGCAGGTCAATGGCAATGCTGTCACAACCAGTCTCTAATGGGAGACACAAAAAGATTAGATGTTGGTCACAAGTTAAAGCATATCAGAATCACCATGGGTCTTATGCAAGCCCACTGGCCCAACCATGAGGGTGCCACAGAGCCACTGTATATGCATTTTTTTTTTTAAGAGATGAGGTCTTGCTCTGTTGTTCAGGCTGGAATGCAGTGGCACAATCATGGCTCACTGCAGCCTTGAACTCATGGGCTCAAGCAATCCTCCTGCTCCAGCCTCCTGAATAGTTGGGACCACAGGCACATGCTGTTACTTACTCATTAGCCATGACTTACTCTTTATTTACAGAAGTCAAAAAGGCATTCTTTCTCAAGCATCAAAAAGGCTACATTTGTGCATGGGTCCCTGACACCTTTCTAGAAGAAGGTTTATTTTAATTTCCTCTAAATCCTAAGGTTATTAGAAGACAAGCAGAGGAAGGGCCTAACAAAACAAGTCTAGTATCTGGTTGACAGTGGCTAGATACGACCCTCTCTGTCAGGAATTCCAAGAGTCACAGAAGGAAGGCTGGTACCAGCATATTTATGTTCAGAACCCCCAGGCTTCAGGATGGACCTGGATCTCATGAAAGTTCTCTGGCTTCCTTTAACATGGGCACAGGCAACTCAGCATCCAGTAAGCATGAGGTAAGTGAAGGAGGGGGAACTTCCTTCCTCTGAATGCCCCTCCTGAAACCCAGGCCACTGCCTCAGTCACGCAGGGTCTTGGGGTGCAGGGACACTGTCAGGCACGTGAGAAGGCACTGTCACCCATGCCCCATAAACAAGGCAAGGCCTGATGGTCTACTGGGGAGCTCAAGGCCAAGGAGGTTTGTTCCTTTTCCCCAGAGCTATTTTCCCTGCATTTCCCTGAATACCAGCACCTGTGTCTGAAGAGCAGGGGCTATTTAAAAGATGATATAACTCAAACTTACTCATTAGCAACTTTCTGCTATTTTTTAAATTGAAAGGAAAGGATGTTGAATTCCATCCATCTGTCAGTCATCTTGCCCCAGTGAGAGCCTCTTCAGCCCATGACTGTTCTTCTCCCTTGCCACTTGCCCAAGGATACAGGTAAGAGACACACCTGAGGAGTCGAAGCTCTGAGATACCGGAGGGTGCACACCCATTCTAAAGACAGCTCTTATTCCAAACCACCACTACCTCCCTTCTCACTTCCAAACAAAAAAAATAATCAACCCTTGAATCTTTTGCACCTCCCTGCACTTCCTCACTGGAGGAGCGAAGGGGCATGCTACAGTGTAGATCTGGTCACAGCATTTCAAGAATACTTTCCTTTTTTCTACCTTAAGCTCAAATAGGGAATATGAAGGAAAAGAATTATTATTATTATTATTTGAGATGGAGTCTTGCTCTGTCACCCAGGCTGGAGTGCAGTGGCACGATCTTGGCTCACTGCAACCTCCACCTCCCAAGTTCAAGCGATTCTCCTGCCTCAGCCTCCAAGTAGCTGGGACTACAGGCATGTTCCACCATGCCCGGCTAATTTTTTTGTATTTTAAGTAGAGACAGGGTTTCACCATGTTAGCCAGGATGGTCTCAATCTCCTGACCTTGCGATCCGCCCGCCTTGGCCTCCCAAAGTGCTGAGACTACCGGCGTGAGCCACCGTGCCTGGCCCAGGAAAATAATTTTTTAAAAGACCCCACTCCTTGCTATAGGCCAATGAAAGATTAAAGTGAGAGATTAAATTTCTCTGCAGGAGAAATGACACCATTTCTCCCCTTACTATGAACTCAAAATGACACCTACATAGTATTTTGCTACACATGCCAAAGAATAACTTAGTACTGTGAGTCTTTTATAATTAGGTGCCATCAAAATCATTTTTTTTTATTCTTAGATTTTCTCCTCGATGTTATCTGTGTTTTAAATAGAAGCGAATTTAAAAAAATATTTTGGTCTTGATTGAAACATAGTTTTGAAAGTCCATATTCTCCAGGGAAGAAAAATGAGATTAACAATGAGAATGAGGAAGATAATTCTGGAGCTATCTATGCCCAAATAAGTGAAAAATAATAAAACTCTGTACTTCAGCAACAGGACATACACTAAAAGCTTACATGTACAGAGGAAAGCTAATAAAATCAAACACAGAATCAAAAACAAATGTATATTCTGTGAAGAGTTATGTAAGTTTTAGGTATTTACCTCCTGTAATTACCACTCTACTGTACACAGTAGGTTTTCAATAAATTCTGGTTCTGATAATGATTATCCAAGTTTTTTTCATTCTTATTCTGAGTTCCTTCCTTGCTTATCTTTGTATTCCTAGCACTGAACATAGTGGTTCTTCAATCAATCCTTGTCAAATAGAACGAGATTTGTATTTTCTTCAGAACAAGCCCAGGCAGCCACAAATGATATTTCCATGGAATTTCACAAGAAGAAGAAGGCAATCAGGTGCTGGCCACTTTCTTTAGGTAGCTGGAATGTGATCAGCAGATTTCAGTCCTAATATGCAAAGTGTGGACAGAGCTGGCCAGTTGGGTTCCCGGTCAAGCTGTCCCCAGGATGAACCAGAACAGGCTCTCTTTCAGAGACAAGGGGAAGGGTGATGTTTGCTCAGCTTATCACTCGGGTATATTATTTTCCACAATGGAAAGTTGCAGGCTTTTCTGCCATTTCGAGAATATGCAGACTATGAGGTTAGTTTTGTTTCTTTTTGCGGCCCTGGTATGGGTTTGACTCCAGTTCTAAGCATGAGGTCAATTTAACAGTAGTCAAAAGACAGAAAGGGGGCACTGAGGGGCTAAAGAACACAGACTCTGGAACAGGCAGGCATGAGTTCAAATTCTGGCTCTGCTACCAGCCAGTTCCGTGGCTTTGACCCAATTGCTTACCGTCTCTAAGCCCTAGTTTCTGCATGTGTAAAGCAAAGATACTATCAGCTGCCTGCCAGGCTTGTTGGGAGAATAAAATTAATAAGGCAATTTATTAAAACACATAGTACACACCCAATAAACTGTGACTTTCCACGAGGTATGTAAGTTTTCTGGTACCTTGGTTTTCTCTAATCAAAATGGGTACTTAGCAATTTTGCCTCAAACAGTCTTCTAATAGTTCTTTACTAATATAAACGGAAAGACAGGGGAAGAAAGTTGCAGCAGTCTTAAAACTACATAGGAGCACATTAAAAAAAAAAAAATCAAATCGGCAGAACCAGTCAACACTGGGATTCTATCGAGGAAGCCAATTTGGACAAGGAGAACCACAAATCGAATGGCTTAAATGAGCGGCCATTTGGAAGTATCCTGAGTGTCCCCTGAAGCAGCTGGGAGGAAGTAAAGCAAAGCCCCAGGACAGGTTCTCTTGAGCAAACTCACATTCAACCCATGATCCTAGTCATTTTCACGTCAGCATTCACTCAGAGACCCCCTCAAAACAAGCTGCTATAGATGCATGTCTGGCAAGCACCAATTTTTCCTGTTTACATCAGATATACTTATAAAAAAAAGTCTAGCTTTTTCATGCAAGCTTCTTCATCAGACAAGCTGTTACACAATGAATATTTCTTCCCTACTCTTTAGAATAAATCCTATAAACAGCTGCTAAAGGCAAAGGCCTCTTAAAATTGATTATAGAACGTTACAGTTGGACAGAGTTTATTTAAGTCATAGAGTCAGATTTACTCTAAAATTTCTGCCAATTTTACAGAAGAGCAACTGAGGCTCATCAAGGGTAAATCGTTTATACCAAGCCATGGATAAATGAGAGATAGCCAGGATTGAACCCTGGGGGGCCTCCAGTTCCCCAGTACATTACATTTGTTTATCTTCCCCCACAGAGCCCAGCCATGCTGCACACACAGAAGACCTCTAATAGATACCTGCCAAATTGATCTATAAATTCTACAATTCTGCTATCTTAGACTAATATTGCATTTTAGTCCCCAAAGATCCCAATAGTGGTTTAATAAGAAGTATGAAGGCTTTAGAGGAATTCACAAAGTGTCTCTGAAATCCTAATTTCCTCACAACAATGTGAAAAAGGTATTACTGTGCCCATTTTAGAGATAAGGAAACTGAGGCTGGAGGTTCAGTGACTTGCTCAAGGTTACACTACTGGTTGTATATTGCTAGAGCTCGCCCTTGAATTTAGACAGCTGATTCCAAAGTCTGTGTCTTTTTTATTTCATTAACTTAAGCCCAATTAATAATGACTATTCTCAGATACCAACACAAGTGAGACTGCCATCCTTCTTTCTCCTAGCCTGTTCTATTAAAGAAATTTAGTTCCTAAGGCATCGTGATGTCAATTTCAGAATTAGACAAAGCACAATACTCAGGCTGACGGAACTGTAGAAAATGACATGTTGAGGTGTAAGAGCATCGTCCGCCCAGCACAGAGCCCTATTCCCTTCAACAAAGCAAAGACATCAGACACAGCTCCCAAGACCGGAATAGCACTTACATTTACTGCCTTCAAGATTTTAAAGGCTGGCCTGAGGAAATGGCTGCACTCTCCCCCGACTGCCCACCCCCACCCCCACCCCATTACTGAAGAACTCTTCAATCACTGCTTTATGTCAAAGGGGGAAGGAAAGCGGGCATTTCTGTGTCTCGGTAGCATGGGGATGTCACATAACCTAGAGGGCCTTCATGCAGGTCAGGGATGGGCGAAGCCACAAAGCAAGGCAGCAAGACACAGGCTCCTGGCTGCTCTGGAGAGCTGTTCAGATGGAGCGGGTGGCAGCTAATGGCGGGGGTGGGAGGAAGGGAGCATGAAGAAGGCTGTGAAGAAAGGTGTGGGGGGACGGATATAATCCGGCATACAGAAACCTGTCAGGATGGGATTTATTTTTGTTCTGTGAGGGAGTATAATAGGGCTTTGCCTGCACTCTCAATAGCTGTTTTGAAGTGAACTCGGCTGGTATGTCTTTAATTTGTCATTTCATTATGAAACTGTTTCCCTTCCAAGAAGCCTTCAAGTCAGGAAGCTCTGTCTGCCCACACAGGAAATTCCTTTGCTTCAACTTCCCCAAAAAGGAAATTTCCCTCAGAAGTGAGCCCAGCATATGCCTTTGAGCAGAGCTGCTTCAAGAAACTTTGGCAGCTGAGTCCTGAAAACACCCCTGGCTTTCTGCTGCTGCTAGGATGTGTGGATAAACAGTTCGGCTTTCACCCAGCAAGTAGGGACCCCACCGAAACTGACCCTGGGCCACCCCTTCCTCCCACTTCTTCATTCTCTGTGCTCTTGTCCTTCGTCCCATCCTGTGAGCTGCCGAGAGTTTTACCTCTGCGAGAGGCAACCAGTACCTACAGCTTTCATGAAGAGAAAAGCATACCTGCATCACACACAGACACACGCACACACGCGCGCACACACACAGACACACACACAGCTATCCCAGGACAGTCTCAGCACAAGGCACCTACGGTGGTTTCCCCCTCAGTCTCATATACAATCTTGAGACTTCTGGCAGATGGGCTGCAGCATTTCAAACAAAGAGGGCACAAGAAAATAAAATGACAAATTATAGTTCCAAAAGCACGTACATTACCAAAGTACCTTTTATCCAGGGTGTTGGGGTTTTTTTCCCCACACACACTTTCCCAGTGAGGATTTTAACTAAAACGAGGGGGGAAGATATCTCAAACCACAGCCTTATAAAAATTAATCTCTCAGACATATTGTGAATGGCTAAGTGGTGAGAGCCCACAGCAGCTGTGCTGAAGTGAGTAAGATACAGTATTTTATGAAGCTTCTTAGCAAAGAGGCATTAGCAGGAAACTGAGAGACTCACAGTTAAGTTTTTAATTTTCCATTTCAAATCACTTCATTAAAAAAGAAAAAGTTGTGAAAAGAAAACAACACAGGGACCTAAAGCACAAAAAGAAGGAATGGCATTGAACTTGAGAGCGCATATCAGGTGGTCGGGACTACGGCAGACGTAGACAGATGAGGATCTAAGACAGCCCTGGATTTTCACTCTGCAATTGGATTGCACTGAATGGTAGGGGGATGGGATCTGATCTTATTACACTATTTGCGTGCCAGGGTTCAGAAAGGACAGTATTTACCAGGAAACAGAGCAAGGAACTAGTGAGAGTAGTAAGTGTGCTAAAGTCTGAATATATAAACCTTGAGGTTTTGGGTTGTGGTAGGTATTTTTCTGTGGGGTAGCTTTACATTTTTATTTTAGTGAGTTATTATTCCATTTTTCTAAAACTTGTGAAGCTTTAACCACAGTCAGGTCTTAGAGGGGAACCCAACACTACTTTTCATGTTCTTAAAGAGAAGAGATTAGGGAATAAGGCTTTGGCTTCTATTGGGAGGAAAAGCACAGACTGGATGGCCCTGTCTCCCATCTACCAGCTCTGTGACTCTGGCCAAGTTCCTCTGCCTCTTTGACTTTTCATCAGTAAGATAAGGATGCTAAAACCCAGTTCACAGGATGGCCTAAAGGGTCAAATGATATAATACACATGAAAAGTGCCTACCAGAAGCACTCAATAAATGGAAGTTATTATTCCACATGGAGAGCTACAAAGGGTCTTTCCCCCAAATTCTGCACACACCTCCTCCATGTCACACACACACAGGCCACCAAGCTCTGGTAGCTCCTTCAGGTTCCCCAAGGATCAATATTTTCCTGACCATTTACCTCAACTCAAGACTTGGATTACCATGTCCTGTATACATCTGTAAGGTCTGGGCATTATGATCAAATGTGATCATCCCACAAATAAAGACAATTAGTGAGAATGGTGGAAAGGCTTAGGAATTCAGATTTATACTCCCAAATTCATTACTCCTATCAAAGACATGCAGACGACTTGCACATCCTCAAATTGCCAGTGTGCCAGAGGAGACCTGACCTTGTTTGGCCTAGACTGATGCTGGCAATGTCTCGAGACCAATGGCCACGCACAGCAAGTAGCAGACGCTCATCTTGGCCTCAGAGCTTCAGGTTCACAATGTTTTGTCTAAATCAGGAGGCCTGGATTTTCCATCTAATCTTACGTCTGTCCTCTCCACGGAGAAGGCCAGCCCTAAGCAAAATGATAGTGTTTATTTCCAATCCTATCCCCTCCATGCTGGCCATGGTCCTTCCACTTCAAAAGATTCAAGAGATCTGATAAGCTAATTTTCATTAAGATATTAGGGACTTGAGGTATTAATTATCTCTATCCATAACTATCTGCTGCCATAATGATTTACTTTTAAAAGCGGCGCTATGTGGAAATAGTGCCTGATCCAAAAAGAATGTCTCAACAATGGAATTTCAGGCACCCTGGTCATTCATCGTGGGAGATATTTATGTTCAAAGCACTCTAAATCATTGCAACTGGGTGACCACATTCCCTGCTTAAGTATAACATTCATCCTGTTCACAGTCAACTATAAGCCCTCTGTCCTGGGTCCAGAGTAATGCTATCTGAACAACGAAGGTTTAGAAGGCAGCCACTTTCTCAATCTCAATACTCGTTTAGCAAACAAAGCAGCACCAGACATGAGAGCCAGCTACACAGCGTCTGCACAGTGCCGATGCTAAAATACCCAGCTGTATTTCAGGTTCTTTCCCCCGATCACTGGGATGCTAGGAATCATCACAGTAGTAGGAATAATCACAAGCTTTGTGAAGTAGCTATCTGGAATAATAGCTGCGAGATGCCCCCAATGAAGACACATGCGTGCACATACTTGGATTCATCTGAAGTGAAATCTTTCTCTAAAAATCAAAAGAAAAACTTATTTTCTTTCACAAGGTCCAACAGAGATTTGATAAAAACCAAATTTTACATTTTTAGGTTTTTGCGGGTCTCTGAAGCTCCTCTCAGCACTGGGTCAGGGCATGAAAGTATAGTTTTGTTTATAACCCATGAGTCTCAAGTGAGGAAAATCTCTCTCAGGAAATTTCTACTTTTGTGTTCCCAAAGACCTTTAATAAAACCCCAGATATCTGGGTGAATATTTGAATCATGGCAAATTTTAAGGACAGCAAGAGCCCCATGAAAAATGCTTGACAGAGTTGTAACTAGGGGAATGAGGACTATGTCTGTCCAGAGAGGGGACTTTGTGAGGTGGCTTCACTATCACCGCATAGGAGAAGTGAAAGGAGTCAGTGTGGAAGCATAATAGTTCAAGAACAATGGTGTAAAGGAACTGGAATGAAAAAGGAAAGCATTTTCTCCTCCACTTTGCTCCCACCTAGTGGGAAACCATGCCTGAGAGAGATGAACCTTCCAACCCACCCGAATAACAGGTCTGGGAACCTGCACCACTGTAGGGATCCTTCCTGAAGCAAGGCATACGAGGAGGAGGAAGGACAGTCATTTTATGTCCTCACGAGGGCTGGCACCAAATCACTTACTCACATTTGTTTCTCTACAAAGAGTTCCTGATGTTGGTGACTTAAGAGCTACTTACGGAGACAAAATGAAACCCCTCATCAGCTTTGGTCACGAATCACTGCTGCTTTGGGCGAGTCTTTTCTCCCTAATCTTACACCCCCTTTTCACAGCCCATGGCAATGAGTAGATGATTCCAGCAACCAGTTGAGGGCCTCTATTTAGAAATAGTTTCCTTGGGTGTGAGTTTTCATGCCCAGGGGATGGTATAAGTGTCATAGATTCTCTCTGCTGGCTGAGGCGGATGGAAATGTACTTTAAAGCTCAGCATCAAAGCCTTCATATTAGAAGCTGAAAGCCTTCATTCCCTTGCCAACTGTGCTTTTTTTCTCCCATAATTAATAAATGCAGTATTAATTGTGCATATGCTATGGAGCTGGCTAAGGGAGGACAGTATGGCCTATCCACACAGATCAGCCGGCTCTGTAAAGCCTAAAACCCAGTGGATACCACCTCCAAAGCAAGAAAAATGCAGACTGAAATTTTTTACAGCTTACAGGAAAGGCAAACATGGCTTGAGTTGCAGAGGGGATTCCCACTATCACACCTGTGGGGTGAAGTAGATAGTTAGCAGAAGCCACACCTGTGCGTGGTGCATGGTGCAGAGGGCCAAGCCGCTGACAATTCTCAGGCCATAAAGGGGGCTACAAGAATGGGGGAGCTGCCCTGCGATTTGGCTGTAAGGTCCTGAGAACCAGCATAAGGCAAGAGAGTGGTGGGGACAGTCTTTAGAAGCCCTGCAAGGCCTAGGAGCTGGCACCAGTTCTCCTCTCACAACAGCATGAACCCGATCTCAATCACAGGAACCGTAGGGAAATGCTTAACAGAGTTGGGTGTTGGATTTCCATATTTCCTTCCTCACAAGACAATCACAGCTAAAATGGAGGACAATTTCCTGTGTCATGAAAGTACCACCATCTACACTAAAACTAAATGTTGAGCCCTGGGAATCAAGTGAATGATCATGATATTTGGCATTTACAGATAAGGCTCCACTGCTGATACCCCTTGTATTTCTCTTCTGGAATTAGAGAACAATATGATGACAGAGTTGGAGAGAACTGAGGAATCGTACACTCAGGATACTTCACTTTGCAGATGTGAAAACCACAGTCCTGGGAGATGGAATGAACTGCTGGGAGATGACCCAGCAGTTCATGTATGTGTAGAGTGTTCTAGCACATATGCCATGTGGGTAAACTAAGGCACCAAACGTCAGGCAATTTTTCTGAAGCATGTTGGCTTAACACAAATTATCAGGAAGTTCAGTGTTTTAAGGTGTAAACTCAGTAATACTATCTTCATTCAATCACAGCATCTTTCTTACTGCTTAATAACCATCTGTGAGGTAGATCATTTCTTTTAAAAAGATGGAAAATCAGAGACAAGGAACTTCTTTTTACTTCATTTAATTTTGTTCCCAACACTCCAGAATTTATACACATACCTGAGAATATCTGGCAGATAACAGTGTGCATACGGGATTGGATATAGAAATTTACCTTGCTTCAAGTTAAAAAAAATGGTTTATAGCTCTGATTTTATCCCTTTGGGCCCTCTTGTCAGTAATTTATATTATGCTTAAAAAAATAAGCTTGCTAGCTTGGATATTCTTCTAACCAATAGGTAAAATGAAACAATTTTCTTTTGTTCCTCATATCTATAAAGATGAAGAATAGGATGAAGTGGAAAAGAAAAGTCTGGGTTTTGGAATTAGACGTGGATTCAAACTGGGGCTCCTACACTTACTCTTTGTGTAACCTTGGGCAAGTGGTTTACCACTTCTGAGCCTCAGGTATAACAGCTACTGTGCAGTGTTTGTGATTATTCAGAATCATATATGTAAAGCATATATATATATATACACACACACACACACACACATACATAATAGTAGTGATCATTATTTCTTGTTCCATACAACATTGCCATAGAGATTCTCTAGAGTGGCTTTATGATCTTAAATGTAGTTGACCCTAGAGTGGCTCATAAGGAGAAACACAGGCTCCTGTGAGTGGGCAGGTAGGGTACAATGACCAAAAAATTAAAAGCTCATTTGCAAAAATGAGCTACTTCTGGAAAATACAAATGGGTAATAAAATCCTAACAATGATATTTCTAAAGCAGAGCTCCATAAATTGCCGGATACCCCTATAATTTTTCTTCAGATGGTGCTACTTAACACCCTAAAACTTGTTTTAGGTGCTTTTAAAAAAGAATTGATACATCTTTCCTTACAAACCTTCACCATCCTCGGTGAACCACTTTAGTTAGTACTCCACCCCAAAAACAGAGAATTCAGCTTCAGCTGACCTCATAAAATAGGGTATCCCCTTGCATAGCCCTGTGCCATATCTTTTCCTTCTAGGCATCCAATCCTCACCCACCCCACATCTACAGCTCTTTATCCATATCTGTACCTCCAATCTGCATTTCTACTACTGGAATCTTGCAGCCCTATTAGGACTAGCATCCATGAGAGCTACTAGTAGCCATGATCTACTGGAAGCAGAAATGGAGACCAATTTTGAAAGAATGGGGTTTCGTCCACCCACCCAAGATGGAAGCAGTAAATATTGGGGCAGGTGATTGATTATACTTGGGAATTTACTTCGGCACATGCCCAGAGCCAGAGCCAGTTTAAATGTCTCAAGTCCTGCTCTACCCCTCCTTCAGAAGAGAAGACAAAAATGAACCACAAAACACTCACACATGGTACAGGCAACTGAGAATGAGAATCCACCCATGGCAACAGCAAAAGCAGCAACATCTAAAGGTTCCTGCTAACGTTTACTTCTGATGAAGCTGTCAAGGTCATCCTGCCAGAAACACCGAAAGTCTGAGTTGCTGATGTGATCTAACTCAGGCATGAAGCAAAATGGGAGAAAATGTTAGTTATTTGAGAATGGAAACTACTGTATTTGTATATACTCAGCTTAACCAATGCTTTCTGATCATGAAGAAGAGGTGAGAAGTAACTTAAAAAAGCACAGTTCAAGCCAACATCGCACTGAACCTTTATCATATCTGTCAGAAAGTATTAGGTAGATATACGTAAGGGTGGCGGTGGAGCTCATGGACAGGAACTCCTCAATCTTCAGAACCCCATCATGACAAGAGAAAGACCACAGTGGTATTGAGGGTTGGGAAAATCCAAGAGGAGGCAACAGACAGGAAAAATAAGAAATAGAAATGAAGTTTCTGATTTCCTGTTGTTGTTCAAGTCCCATAAAACGGGCTGGTTCTCATCGTCTTTTATTTTTTAAGAGCTCTCTCTCTTAGTGTGCTGTAGCCTTTCAGTGTTGAGTCTAGAATACAATTGGGCATCTTTGGGCTCAAATGAATAATGCAGAGCACCAGGCAGGGACAACCCATTGCCAACAGTTTCTAAACATCTGCTTCAGAACTCCGAGGAAAGGGACAGCCTGTGACTCTAATGGGGTGCCATGCCATCCTCATCCTCCCCTCCCCTCCCCATCCCCCACAGCAAAACCAGAGCCACTTTGGCAGAGCTGATGCTGGAGGAACTGCCTTAAATGTACACAGAGCTCACTGCATGAAATGTGAAGTGAAAGAAAAGGTCAGTAAACCCCTGGTTATATATTTTTTTCTTTAAAAAAAAAAAAGACATCTATAAATAGCTGCATTTATTGAAGCTGCTTCCTTATCAGGAAGCATGGAGCTAGGAATTAACGTTTGCCCGCATCGGAAATTCTTTCAGACAGCAAACCCAAAAAGGAAATTTCCCTTCCAAAGCATCCTGACTGTTCTGCTGTGGGCTGTTTTTGCTCTTCAAGCTGTTGGAAGCAGCTAACCAGGGCCCTCATACAGCCACGTGTGCTGAGGGGAAAGTAGACAGCCTTCAAGCATTTGAATGTAAAAAGTGAAGGCACCCAAAAGAAGGCTCAAGGGGGAACAAAGTGTAAAATGCCAGTGGCTGGTCGGCTTTGTTAGAAGTCATTACTGCTTTGTAAGATACTGACAGAGAATTAAATCTCTTCTCGTTGTCCTCATCTCAACTCTGCTGGTGATATCACTGCACGTCACAGGCAGCTGTGAGGAGAGGCCATTTTTGGAACGCTGATGTGATAGCAAAGGACAGGGGAGGACTTGATAGGTAACAGAAGAGTGGGAAAGGCTGAAGAAGGAGACAGGCAGATTCAGGCAAGACCGTAAAGAAAGTTCCAGATGGAGGGAGGGAGGTGTGGGTAGGAAAAGGTCCTGGGATGGAGTGCCCTAGAGCAAAACTGAGTCCCTAGAAATCACAGGGGACTGTTTGAAAGTAAAGCTTATTTCCATCACGACTTAGGAAAATTAGTCTCAATATGACACAGACAGAACTCTAGGTCCTTTTTTGAATGAAACAGATGGACAAGGACGTGCATGTTTCCCTTTGGTCCTGCATGGGGAAGCCACCTCCTCACAGGCTATCCGCCATAGCCGGAAATGGAAATGGAACTCTGGTGAGCTACCTGGCCACTGCAGGCCAGGTGCCGTGCCAGGCGTTATACAGAAACAAGCTCTGATACTTCTGAGAAGCCCTCATTAGTAGGCATCATTAGAAACTTGAGTCTTAGGTTAAATCGGTTAAATCATCTCTTTAATAGAAAGAGCCAACCCTGAAATTCAAGTCCATTCATGTCTATCTGGACCCGAGTCCTTTCCATGACCATGGTTTTTTTATTTGGAGACTTCAAAAACCAGTGGGACCCTGTTCCTAGAAGGGCACCCCTAGCAAAATACTGGGGAATTGAGCACTGGATTGAGCCCTCTCAGATCTAGCCCATCAGGGCCTACAGGGCCAGCCCTGGCATTCTCATTGCAGGGAGAAATTCAACTTTAACCTGAGCTCACGAGAGCACAAAGAGGGGGAAGCAGCAGGACTGGTGAACAAAACCAGAAAATACTATCCATAGGGACAGGCTGTTATCCTGATGCCTCTACCTCACCCTATTGAGAGGGAGAAGCCAGTCTGCTGGGGATTCAGCACAACTGTGTGATCAGGTGACATCACTGGAACCACATCTGCCCCTGTCCCTGTACCCGGACTTCAGCGGTCAGCAGTGCCCCTACTTTCAAGTCCATGGAACTCTGTCATTATGTTTTTTCCTAAAAAAAAGCTGAAAGGTGGTTTCAAGAAGTGGCAATCATATTCAGCCCTTCACATGCTGTGTGAACCTGGACAATCCAGCTGACCTACTGGAGCCACAGTCAGCTCATCAAACGGAATTAACAGCACTTACTTCAAGGACCACTACACAATTAAGTGAGACAATAAGTATGAGTGTGTCTTGTTATGTATAAAAATATAAAATAATAACGATGATCATGTTCAGCTCCCAGTTTTGCCTCTTTTTTTGGGAACAAACATAATGTGAAAGTATATAAAATTGTTGCTCCTACCCAATTAGACGAGAGGCAGTGCATCCCTTCTCACTATGCCGGTTCTAATATAGCTTTGCCTGTCACGTGGCTGTCTTAAACTCAGTTATTCTGCTGAAAGGCAAAACAGCCGAGTGGGTGAGCAGCGAGGTAACGTTTCCAAAGGAAGGCAGTAAATTAAATTATTAAACACACACAAGCAGGAGTAGTAATGTAAGAATTCTGAAAGATTCACAAGGAAAGGAAAGAGAGCCAAGGGACTATTTCTGGTGTTCTGACTCCAGAAAACGCCGAGCGGCTATTATAGCTATTTATTAACCCGCAACATCATAAACCCTAACCCTATTAAATATGATGAATGAGTCCTAGGTTCCGATTTTTAAACATCATTCACAGGGATTGTAGAAGGCCAAATGGACACCGCAAAATGCAAGGTCTGCAGGCAAATGACACAATGTCAACTAAATGTGAGATGATCATGTTTAAAAGAAATTTAAAACAAAGACATTTAATTATTTAAATTCTGCCCCATCAATCTGAACGATACTTATACTGTTATCATAAGGCTGGGCCTAAGCGTCACTGTCTGAGGCCCAGTGTTTCGTAAAGTAAGCCTCTGCCGATCAGCAGGCTGGCAGTACCTTGTGAGGTGCTTTAACTGCCCCCTTCAGCAGCCTCTCCCCCACGAGTTTAGAAAAAGGGTGGCCTTTGGGTAGACAAATCAGAAAATGTCCCTCCCTCACAAGACTACAAGTCTCCTGGTGAGAACTGGGCAAAGGTATCCTTTGCTCCCAGCAACAGCCCTTCTCTGCTTAGAGTCAGGAGTGATCTTACCTGGGCACCCTTGGCAGTCCTTGGTCTTTCAAGTGTTTTCAAGCTATGATGCAAGGCTTATGTTCCTTTAAAGAATTAAACTTTTGTTCCACCTGTCTGCTGTAATTGTTGTATTTTGGCTCTTCCACCCTCAAGCTTCAAAAAAAAATTCAGCCCCCTTTATGGAATAAGAGGAAGAAGAAGAAAAAATGATGCCCTTTCTATCCTCTCAACAAACATACTTGTGTTTGCTCTCCCAATGAGCCGGGGAGTTCTGCTGTAGGATTGTTGAAGGGCACTGTCCTGCTAATCTGGGCAGGGAGTCAGAGCAGGATGGCACGGGCCTGCCTTCTTTCACCTTCTTTCCCCAGGCTCTCCTCCTGCCCTCAGCTCAGGCTGCTTTGCCAGTCCATTTTCAAGTCCTCACTAATCAGCACTTAACACTTCACTCCATTTATCACTTTGCTTTTATCAATGGCAAATAAAAGCCAAAGGCACCACTCTCTACTTCTCAATAACTTGCTAATTTGTTATGCTGTGTCTTCAGTTTGGGTCTAGCTCTGTGTTTGCAGAATAAAACGGTGAGAAACTCTCTGTATGAGAATCTTAAATATTAAGATCTCTGCTCCCCTCAACCCCCACCTACAAGAATGTATGTTGAATTAGGAATGAGAAAAGAGAAAGAAAGAATTAAGAGAGAGGATTTATCTGGTAATCAATGGAAAATAGTGAAAAGAAGTGACTTCAAGACATACCAGTCTGGTGAGTATCTCTTTAAAATAAGCAGCTAAAAATGCCTTCAACTTAGCAATACCATAAATGTCCCGCTGCTGTCTTGGCTTTGAGATTCTTCCCCGTACTTTCCATGAGCATTCCACTGGGAATTGTCTGGAATCCCAGATTAATAACCCAATTCCCTGGTTAGAATATTTATTTTCTTTTAGGTTTGGAAACTCAGCTGGGATGCATCTTCAAGTGTATGGCACAGCCTCAGTCATCATAGGGGTTATATGCTCCGAGTCTCAAACAGGATGACAAGCAGCAGAATCCTAGAACAGGAGGGGGAGGACCGAAGCTCAGTCTCATTTGGAAAGCCCCAGCTGAGGGCAAACAGCAAGAGCCTGGGAACCTCCACTTCCAGAGGATTCAATACAGATGTCAGAACCAGTGGTGTGACAACAGGTCTCATGCAGATTACCAAGGAGAAGTGTATCAAGTTAGACTGCTGCAGAGTAGGCATTCGGGCAAAATCATTACCATAACCTGAATCCATAATCTAACTACTGATGAAATGGCAAGGTTTCCAGGAATGTGCTACAGTTCTATATTTTATAGTTGTCTATGTGGGGAATCTATCCATTCCTCAAAAGGTGATATGAAAGCCATTGAACAGCAGATAGAACAGACAGAACAGCAATTAGAATAGATTCCAGCCATAAACCAATACTACGGCCACATCAGTGAACACTGGCTAAGTGTCAGTGCTGAATTCATCCATCCATTCATCCATCCATCCATACAAAAAATATTTACTGAACACATAGTTTACGGTGGTATAGTGGATATAAGATCCTAGGCTTTGGAGTCAGCCAGAACTGAGTTTGAGTCGTGACTCTCTCTCTTACTGGTTCTGTGATCAACCTTGAAAAATTACTTAAATTGTCTAAGCCCTTATGTGTGACATGGAGATAAAAGAAGACCTACCTTATAGGTATTTGTGAGGATGAATTAAAAGAATTCCTGTAAAGGACTTCACCCAATGTCTGGCACAGGGTAATCCCATGATAAATATTAGCTATTATGGTTGTGTGCTAGGCACACAGAAGGAGCCACTAAAATGCTGGTAAGCAGCACAGATGCGGCTCAATAGGGAAACTGTCTACTCAAGGAGAAATTCAAGTGTTAGTACAGAAGAAACAATTCAAAGTAAGGAGAAGGATGCCTCCGATGAGAATCATAATATTTTTAAGTTAGGAAGGCTGTTATACATTTTCTTGTCCACACACAGTATTTTATACTAGGAGAACCGAGTTAAATTACTCATCTGGTAATCAATGGGAAATGGTGAAAAGCCACTTCGAGGCATACCAGTCTGGTGAGTATCTCTTTAAAATAAGCAGCTAAAAATGCCTTCAACTTAGCAATACCATAAATGTTCTACTGTGGCAGAACGGCAGAACTAGCTAAAAGTTAAGCTCCCCTGACCTCCAGTTTGGTGTGTTTGCTTGCTTATTTGTTTTATCATGATAACATCTGGTGGAAGATAGTTAAGGAGCTTCCATATGTCAAGGCATCCAGAAGTAAACCAGGAGAGAGGGCCTCCTTGGGGGATGTTGCAAAATATAGGAATAAAAAGTTATGAAAGAAATCTCAGCCTGTTTGTAATGAGTATTTGATATTTTTTTCCCTCTGTGCTAGAATTTAAGTTCCACAGAGCAGGGGAGTTTTTTCTGCTTTGTTCATTTCTGCACCTCCAGGACACAGAATAGTGCTGGGCACAGCAGAGGCAATCAATAACTACGTGTGGGATGAATAAATGAATGAATTAGGCAGCAGAAGAGTTCTGCCTGGGTGGCATAAGCATGTTCCATCCCGAGGCAAATATGTCTGAAGTGAATCTATCGGTCACAAGATGACTTCTGGAGGAAAATTTGCTATCACCTGGCTGCTGTTTCTTTTCCAGTTGTGTCTGCTCCCATGGTGCCCTAACATTCCAGTTTCCTAAGGACACGGATGTTCCCAGCCATGACCCTGGCAACCTTTACAGTTCCAACCTCCTTAATAGTGGAGGAAAAGATGGCAGAATAGCACTGTGTCCTTTACCTCCCTGCCCAAGTGAAGCGGAAATGTCTTGACCATAGTAGGCAGCAACTTTGTAAAAACTGATGGAAGCAGCAAGCTGCAGGAGGGAAAGGATTCCCATGCCGCCAACTCCTTGCAAACATCCCAGCAACTGTCTACACTGTGGGGCAGAAGGCATAAGCCAGCAGTGTTCTCCCAGGAACCCCAGTATCACAGTCATCTCATTCCCTGAATTATCAGAGAGAGAAAGGAAGAACTTGTATCCTCTGTCTCCTATTGCCCTCTGCATTCAGAAAGCAACTTTCTGGGGAGGGTGGAACAGGAGGAAAGGAACCTGGGAGCATCACCATGCCAGAGAGAGACAGTGAGCAAGACAGTGCTACCATTTAAGTCATTGAAAGGGCCAAGGTGACCCCAAGTGTCCTCTATAACCTAGTCTTGTGCCCTCAAGATAACATTCAAGGCAGAGAATCTGGCATTTTCTTAGACACTGTGAAGCGGGCGGGAATCAGGTGATTCAGTCTCTCCAGCTGCTCCAGTCCTGTTTTATCACCTGAGCTGGGTGGCAGTAAGAGAAAGGCAGGCAAAAAGGACACGGCAGATGTCAACGGCCTTGGAGGCCAATATCAGCAGCACAGGTGTGTGCATCCCCAACCTCTGCCAAGTTGCAGCTGAGGAATGAGATGGGGACATGGTGGGCCAAGGGGTAGAGATGATCTGGGAAAGAAAGGTAGAAGCACTATGGACTGCAGCTGCTGAGGCGAAGCAAAAGAGAGTGGAGGAGACAGTGAGTGGAGGCAAAAGAGGGGACCAAGGCAGGCCTAGAAAAAGAAGGGAAGACAAGTAACCAGCACAGACAGGGAGGAGAGGGGGGGCCCTGGAAAGAAAGGAGAGCACACAGCTTAAAAACAAAGCAGGAGTGACTCTGACTCACAAACTGAGTGAAATTTAGTACCAAAGAAAATATTAAAGTTGAGTAAGTGTGAATTTGGGAATACAGATGAACTTTGCACACACAAAAAAACTTCTTGTCTACTAGGAGATTTAGTTGGCTCTGCCATATACTGCATGTTTCCAGGTTTTCTGTTTGTTTAACATGTCATAGGGAAGAAATTAACACACTGAGAATAAGGACTGGGAACCTCAAACTTTTCAAAGGCAATTGGGGGTGGGGGGGTGTGAAAGATTCCAAAGCAGCATGGCGAAGTCCTGTGAAAACCATCTCAGAGCTTGCCCCTCTCTGGCCTGGAGCCCACTGACTGCCCCCCCAGACACCCTGCCGCCACCCCACGCCATCCATCGTCTGCCCCTCTCAGGTCACGGACACTCACGCAGGTGCGCAGGCAGGCGGATCGAGTCTTCCTCCATCCTGAGCGCTCGAGGCACTGGAACATGAAGTGGTGTCGAGGAAGCGTAACTCGGCACTGGACTCTCTGGAGGTGTATATGAAATTCGTTCCTGCTGTTAAAAATAAGGGCAGGAAGAGGGGAGGGGGAGAGAGACAATGAAAGCTTGGAATGGAGATGCCAGATCATCTGGGGGTTGGGGAGCAAAAAGGAGGTGGGGCACTTGCACTACCAGCTTCCCAAGCAATCCGGCTGGTTCTCTCTGTAGAGATGCTGTATACAGTTGTCTTTCAGATGCCTAGCATTGGGGCTATATAACAAAACTCTGCAATCATTGAAAATGGCCATTACGTTGGACGCAGGTCAATAGGTGTACACCCTGTGGTTTGTGCAAGTAAAGAGGGACGAAAGGGAACAAAAAAATATGTTCAAGAGAATGGCAACTTTCTAAAAAGTGACTTGCCCAAGTCACATAATTAATGCCATCAATATACTAATGCCACATTTCCTCTTCTGTAGCAATATTCCCAGCTTCTAATCAAAGTATGATTCTAGATTCACTTCCACAGAGAGTCAGCCGAACAAGTGACGGCTTCAAAGATGAGTTCTAGATTTAGAACTTAAATCCACAAGCAAGATGTTTCTATTGTCTACATCTCACCATACAGCAACCACAACCAAAAATATCCAATGTCTAATTTCTTCCTTCATTGCAAGGAATTATCTGCAATAGTAATGAATATCTCCTTGTTCCTTCATTCTCCATCTCAGAATCAATATTGCCTTTCCCTCTGATGTATTTCATAGTTCATTCAAAGAATTATTTGAATTTAAAAGAAGTACTGTTGGACCCCTTATTGACTGTCAAGGGGTGGGGAGAGCTTCAGTGGATCCTCCATTTAAATTCAAACAAGCAGCATTTGCTAGATCAATTAAAACAAACTAGATGAGGTGGGAAGGATTATTGTGAGTTTTAAGTTAAAATACCGCAAATAATGGCAAGAAACCAACTATTGGGTTCAGCAGAACAGCAGTGCAATTTGCATCTTAGATCAACATACCAACTAGCTTGACTTGCAGTCTATACATAAACATAACTGCAGGAGTGTCTGTAGTTTAACAGGGCAATGTAAAGTGGAACATACAATGTCTAAAAATATGGTGGAAAGGAAAACCAGAAAGATGTCACTAAGAAAATAAAAATCAAGAGCAAAAGAAAATTGTACATTGAAGTAATGGGAAGGCGGTGTTTATGTTTTGGAAAGATAGTCCTTTAACATTTTACATCTCATCAAATGTGCAAAGGGAAGCAGGGAAGTCCCCGGCCCTATAAACAAATTAAAGCTTCTCCTCTGCTCATAGCCTGGAAAGTTTGGCAGTTGTGGTAGGAAGTTTTGACTTTAAATGAATATATACATATTGTTATAATTTCCAAAAGGAATTGCTATGCCTTCCCTAAGGCATCCACCAGAAGCAACTAGGGCGGTTGGAATATTTCTGTTTAAACATACATCCTGAAGTTTCCTGGTGAATTTCTTAATGAAGGGCAGGCACATATATCCCAGGTTTCATGTCTGTGTCAATTAAAATATCCTGTAAAAAGCCACCCAGGAGCAAAACCTTCAACTGCACTTTTCTTGAACTTTACCAAGCATCACACATATTTTGAGAAACTTTAACTTAAGGATGGGTTATACTTTTTGGTGTTTGGTTTGGGGTAGTTTGGGATTAACAAAGCGCGCGCGCGCGCAACAGAAAATCTGTTCAGAGGTTTTAAAGGTGAGGTGGACTTTTGAGCATTTCAAAGGTCTGTTTTTCTAATTTAACAAATTGTCCATACTCTTCAACTCTTGTCTGACACTCCCAATCCTCTTATATGTCTAGATATCTACCATTAACTTTATTCTCGGAAATAGCTTTCTGTTTTGTTAGGGATTTTGCGGAAGTGAAACTTGGTGAAGAAAACATCAGCAGGCAAAGGGTCTTCAAATGGCGCTGCAGGAGTGCAAGAAAAAAACAATGTATCAGTTTGAAATTCAGTGACGCTTCTTTCTCTTGAAGCAAAGAGAAACTCACAAGACCCTCAGGCTAGTTTAGGAGAGTGAGACCGCCTCATTCTGGCCTCCCCCAGCTCCACCAAGGCAAGCTGGAAGAAACCCAGCCCTCCAGGCTGACCGCACTTCATTTCTTGAGCACTCCATCTCCAGCCTACTGACAAGAGTCTGGTTAGCTATTACTGTGAAAGTGTATATCCTGTGATTTACTAAATTATCATTTGCATCAGACCTTCATTTCACTGTGCTTTCTTTAAAAGCAACCCCTTGGTGTGCTTTTACTTCTACATGGCTCCCTAACCTTACACTGAAACACCACACTTCTGCACCTGCTCTGGGATTTGACGCCACCCCCCACAAACCCCGTCCAAACAATTTTAGATGGAGACAACTGTGCTATTTCATGATGAAAACTTATAAAAGGAAGCCCAGGCCGAGCACGGTGGCTCACGCTGTAATCCCAGCACTTTGGGAGGCCGAGATGGGTGGATCACGAGGTCAAGAGATCAAGACCATCCTGGCCAACATGTTGGTTGAATCCCCGTCTCTACTAAAAAAAAGTACAAAAAATTAGCCGGGCGTGGTGGTGTGTACCTGTAGTCCCAGCTACTCGGGAGGCTGAGGCAGGGGAATCGCTTGCAACCGGAAAACGGAAGTCGCGGTGAGCCGGGATCACGCCACTACACTCCAGCCTGGTGATAGAGTGAGACTGTGTCTCAAAATAAATAAATAAAAATAAAAGGAAGGCCAGCGATGAACAGACTGTGGCCCACCGATCTCCTCACATTCCTATGGTTTCTACTCAGCTGGAGGACAGTTTTCCGCACCAAGTAAGCTCTTTTTCAAAGTTTCAGTGAAGACATGTCAGCAACAAAAGAGAGGTTACCTTGACCAAGACGGACAAATGCAAAATGTGCCTCTAGGGCCCAAGAGTACTCTTCTGGCAACCATTGCACACTAAGGTAACTCTGGGCTCAGTGGCTGCAGAGCACTCGGGGACCCCAAAAAGATGATGTAATGTGTGGGCTCCGTTCCAAGGAAAACAAAACACAGTCTTGGGAATCCCACACTACAGATACTCCTTTTGTCTCTTTTTGTGACTCTCCAGAGTGACTCTCACAGTCCTCATTTATTTAACTCTATTGCAATAACCACACACTTAACATCTATCTACCCTGGCACATCAGCAGACTATCAGCAATTGGAAAAATTAAGCAAACACCACTATCTTAGATGGAGACGTCGACACAGAGAAGCTTAAGAACCCTAACATCCAATTTCCCAAATCAAGGGATCCTCTTTACTCTCTTTACCCCAAACAAAGGAGAGGGTGGTGGTGAGAGTCCCAGCTTACAGCTCACCCATCTCTAAAGCAGAGGAAAAACAGAGGTGCCTTCTTTTAACATCATGGGGAGTGGGTGTGTGGGGGGGGAGAGGGGGATAAAGATTTTCCCAAGAGGATTATAACCACTGCTCTAATTAAATTAAAATGCTACAGTGATATTAATGTATTCAAGTGTTGTAGGGGGATAAACTGCTGGTGGAGGTCAATGATGTGACTAAGAATGCGGTGATGTGGTTCTATTGTTTAGATGCTGTAAAAAATAAAACATGCTGCTCTCAAATGTGCAGATACAAACTATCAAACCAACCAGCGGAACAAAAGGAGAGTATTGCAATTTCTGAGGCCAACTGTAATACCTATGAGCAGGGTATCAAGAAGGCAGCACAAAGCACTGGGAAGAGAAAATAGGCTGAAAACTGTTGCAGGCAAGGGTTGAAATGTAAATTTCACTAACCATTATAGGAAGCTTTAAAAAAATGGAGTATGGAGTAGAGTGGTCTCTTGAAAGCGCAAGGACCGAAGCCAAAATGAGTTATGTTCCCTTTTCCATTCCTCCCCTAATGATGAAGGGCCAATGAAGGGTACCCATCTAATTCTGCTCATTTTTAAACTGAATGCCTAGGAGCCCATGACTTCCCTGAAAAGAGGCGTATATATTTTGTGCTCGTTAGGAGAATCACATTTCTCCATGTCCCCCACCCCTACTCTCAGATTACATATTATAACAGAAGAGTCAAAAAATGAATATTATTACCAAAAGGTCTTTCCCTTTTCAAAATTATTCAGTAGAAAGCTTCCATAAATCACAGGGATCCCCTGGCACATTTACACATTTGTTATTTTACCCTCTGAAAAGGCTGAGGGGTTGGGAAACATAGACCCTACAGCTAACTGTTAATAGTCTGGAAATAAAGCATTTTTGGAATTAAGAAAAACAGAAATAAAGTTGGTTGTGCTTGCAGAAAGATGGTTTGCAGGTAATTTCCAAGATTCTCTGCTGCAGAACTGAGATGCCCTTGATATAGAAACTTTTTCTGAAAATTGTCCCTATCCCCATTATAAATGCCAGGACTGCCCCCAGTGATGGCTTCTGAAGCCTAGGTTGAAAGTCCTGAGGAGGATGAGTGTCATGGACACAGGATGGTGGCCATTTCCCCGCAGCTAGGGTAAAAATGCCACAGGCAAGTTTTCATCCCATTGCACCTCGGTGTCCCATCACTGTGAAGAAACCTGCAACCCAGATAAGATGGAAAACAGCAGGCCCCAGAGACAGAGTGGTCATGCCGGCAATATTCAATATTTTGAGAGAAGGATCTCCTCTTTTCCACCCTGCAGGTGTTTAGAAAAGCTGCCTGAGAAAGCTGATGCTTGTAGTATCATCGACTTCTACAGATTCAATAGAAGAAACCTCTCCTACGGGAAGCTATTCATTGAAATTTACTAAAGTCAAGTCTGAATACACAATTATTTAAGTACACTCTTCTGGCTGCAAAAATGATTCAAGTGATGGTGATGCTGGCTTTCATTAAGTAAGTTCTTATTAACAAGCTATAGGTACATTACCAAAAAATTAAATACGCTAAAATTTGAGCTCTACAGTTTTCTAGCTTTCTGCCACCAGGAAAGCACAAACAGACATACACAAGAACCTAAAGTAATACACTCTCGAAAGTCAACTTTTTTTTCACTTGAAAAAAATACTGAATATTTTGTCCACTCCAAAATTGAGTGAGATAAACTTAAAGTTGAGAGAAGATGCAAATGCCAGTCTTCTTTCCTAAATATACATTGTACACACAGCCACAGACAGTAACATTTTTGGAATCTCCCCAGAAAGAAACAGCATACCGTAGCATCTGGGCTAGAAAGAACACCACAGAGATTCAAATACAAATTCTGAAGTAACAAAATCCATATCCATCAAATCACAGAAGTGAAGTTCATGATTCCTTTTCATCCAGAGAGGTACCAGATGTCTAAACCGGGGGCCCAAGCAGGCTTTCTTCTTGGTGTCCAGTGTCCCCCCACCCTGAAAGTAACGTCCCTCTGGATGCTGAGTCATTAGATTTTTACAAGCCAAATGATGTTTGGCTCTCAACATTCATCTTGCAGAATACATATCAGTACTTCCAAGGGGAAAAAAAAATGGGTGTACCCTGTGAAAATTAGGATGGGTGGGAACTATATTCCTGGTGTCTGGAGTCTCCTCCCTAGGTTACCCAGATGGCCCAGTCAGCCCTCAGGGAGAGGGTGCGCCGGACAAACCGAACTCAGTGTTGATGTGGGGATCTTCCAAGAGGCCTGCTTCACCAGTCTAAAGGAGTGCCCTTTCTCTAGTTTATGTAGATGGTTCAGGACATGAGATACTCGGATTCTTGTTTAGAACTGAAATTGTCCGTTTCTTCTGCCTTTCTGGATGGTTACGTCCTAAAATCAGAAGGCAGTATATTGCTTCTGTCAAATGAATACAATTAAGTGAAAGCATCTTAAGTCTTCCTCTTACCCAGACCTGTATTATCTTTGCAGAGTAAAGTTTAAAAAAAAAAAAATTAACAGTAAGCCCTGCAATCAAACATTGCTGTAAAAGGTCACTAAGATTTTTTTTCCCTCCCTATGATTAAGAAATATTTCAGCATTCATCAAGTGTCAACTATGAGGCTAGGCCTGTATCAGGCATTACAAATTATACAGTCATAAGTCCTAGAATTTCCAGGATGGCTCCAATATTTAAAGTTCTGTGTTCTTTTACCCATCAATACATATTGGTAGTTATATATAAATACTTAACACCTCCCAGAACACATGGTACAATTTTAACTGGAAAATACAGTCACTACCACAATCAGGAAAGAGAGCTAGCATTAAGGAAGCACATGGTATGTGTTCCTATGAGGCCTTTATTTTATTTTAGCCTCACAATGACCCTGCAAGGAAGACATTGTTATCTCCATTCCACAATGAGGAAACTGACTTGAAAACCGCAGTTCAAGTCACTAGCTCAGGAGATGGTGTGGCTGGTATTTGGGTGCAGACTGATCTAACTTCTCTGAACTGCTTCGTAATACCAACCAGCCAACAATGACTTCACAATGGGGAATTCCAAGAGGTAAGTTTAAACCTGTGAGAACTATAGCAGCCTTGGAATATTTCATGGCTTTGCATCCTCACTCCTCACAGAATTCCAGTGGGATTCTTGAGTGTGACTCAATAGAGATGCCTAAGCCAAGGCACCCACCTTCTTATGCATGGTGCTTATCCTATGGGCAGCACAGACTGAGGGGTAAACACATTCAACTGAAGGAAGTGGACTCTATCTGATGTATGAGAAAGATTCTCGTGGCATGACCTCTGAGCAGGAGTAGCCATCTGAATTCATCCAGGGATCTGTATGAACCACAGGACACCATCAATAGGACCAAGAGGGCATTTGCAGGTTGCTTGTGCAAATGGTAACTTGGCCTTGACTAGAAATCTCGCTGGGTATTTTTTGAGTAAAAACATATTACTTTCTACCCCTAACATTGTCTTTACCAACAACAAAAGACATTTCCCTTATTCTTACCCACTTATCCAAGAGCAGCAAATCTAAAAGTACAGGTGAGATAAATAGAAGCAGTAAGGAGGAAAGAAGCCTGCCAACATCTATTTGGTGCCTATAGTGGGCAGATCTCTATACCAAGGAGGAGATGAGTCTGCCCCCAGAAATCACAGTAGCTGCAGTCCAAGCAAGACCTCACCAATGGCCTGAAGATGCACATTCCCAAAGGGGGAATGGATGAAGGCATTAAGGATATATGTGGCCTGTAGGGGAAAAAAAGATTTAAAATAGCCTGAGAGATGTCTTCAAATATAAGAAGGACAAGTCTAAGAGACACTCAAGGCTTACTTGTATTAGCAGAGGGCAGACCCAGCAACAGATACCCATGGACTAGAAGGAAGGCCTTTCCAACAGCTGAAGGCTCCAGATATGTAGGCAATTTGCTGTTCTCCTAAAGCTGACTTAATGCTGAGGCTGAAAAGTTACTCTAAAACAGGTTCTTTGCACTGGGAAGGAGATGGAGTAGGAGAACTTAAAGGTTTCTTATAACTGCAAGATGCGGGCTAGGGGAAGTGGCTCAAGCCTGTAATCCCAGCACTTTTGGAGGCCAAGGCAGGTGGATCACAAGGTCAGGAGTTCGAGACCAGCCTGGCCAACATAGTGAAACCCCATCTCTACTAAAAATACAAAAAATTAGTGGGGTGTGGTGGTATGCACCTGTAATCCTAGCTACTCGGGCAACTGAGGCAGGAGAATTGTGTGAACCTGGGAGGCGCAGGTTGCAGTGAGCCGAGATCACACTACTGCACTTCAGCCTGGGCAGCAGTGTAAGACTCCGTCACAAAAAACAAAAACAACAACAAAAATAACTGCAAGATGCTGGTTCTATACAATCTTACATTCCCTGCTAAGTCAGAGCTTATAAATTACAGTGTGGGTAGAACAGCTCCAAATAAAACATGACACCCTAGTCTCCTTCTTTATCAATTGGTCCCCTATCCCTCCTCACAGGATCCTAGGGTTCTACTGACTATAACTTGAAAAAGCACTAAGTTCTAGAACTAGGAGCAATTTCTTTAAAGACAAGCACCAAAGCAAAAACTTCAAATCGATTGTTCAAATTTTAAAACATTTTAATTAAGATACTTTCCACTCTTGAGATGTCATGAAATCCTTCCCCCCCCCCGCCTGAATTTCCTTAGATACTTCTGACATGGACAGTAAGCAGAAACTAACGCTGTGATCCCTTGTAATGTCAGGCTGTGGTTACCAGGGAAGTCGATGAAGGTGGCCCAGCCCATGTGGCTGGAACCCAGTGTGCACAGGCAAGGTTACAAGCGTTGAAGCTGCATGGGAAATTTTAAATCACACCATTCTACAGCCCCAGACTATACCTCTAATCCCTGCCATGATATAGACGATTGCCTTCGCTCAAAGCAGTGAGGAGATGAGCTCAGCAACACACATCACCACTCCTGGAAACACCGTAAAAGTGCATGTCCTACTGATAGCAGGTCAGCAGCATCACTTCGGTATGAGAAAGCTGGTGTGACTTTATACGGTGCCGTCAGGTGTCACCTCTGGGGAAGAAATAAAGTCTTGCTGTTGAATTTGGTCCAGCAATGCCTCTAGGCTTGTGATCCACCTCTTAGGGTCACTAAATCCTTTCTTCCTAGTTTTAACAGCAGAAGAAACAGGTACTTAACAGCAGCTTGTATCCTGGGCACAACAAAGTGGCCAAGTTTGGCTCTTTATTAGCTGCTTTCTCCTCCATTAATGCTATTCCCTTTAATGGTCTGGCTATTATAATTAGCCAATCTGCGTTGTCCCTGCCTGGGGCTAGCAAGTAATGAACTGAGAGTTGCTATTTAGTTGTATCAAGGGCATCATTAGACAGTGCTTCTCAATCTCCCCCCAAATGAGAGATACCTTCCAGGCATGTACTATTGCCATGTGACTGCTCCTGTACATCCCTCACAGTGGCCCTGGGGTGGGAGCTCCCCCAGCAACTCCCAAGACTTAAAACCTGGGCAGAAGGAAAGGATGAAAGTCAGGCTCCTGCAGACATTGGCAGCCCACAGGGCTTGGAAACTAAGCATTAACTATTAACTCCTCCCTCCCTTCACCTGCGTTCTTTGCCTCTTGGTAAACCCTCCACCTCCTCCTCAAGTGGCTTGCTTCTTCCTGCCACAGCATCACTCAGGGCTTTGCTCTTTCTCCTGTCCTTTAACGGCTATATCCTGGAAGTCTTGTAAACAAGGAAAAGAAAGAAAAGCGACGGCTCCGACTCACAACACACGGCGAGCTGCAACTCAAGACCTCCTTTAAAACTAAAAAGATGCGGGCCGGGTGCGGTGGCTCACGCCTGTAATCCCAGCACTTTGGGAGGCCGAGGCGGGTGAATCACGAGGTCAAGAGATGGAGACCATCCTGGCAAACATGGTGAAACCCTGTCTCTACTAAAAATACAAAAATTAGCTGGGCGTGGTGGCGCGCACCTGTAATCCCAGCTACTCGGGAGGCTGTGGCAGGAGAATTGCTTGAACCCGGGAGGCAGAGGTTGCAGTGAGCCGAGGTCACGCCACTGCACT
The DNA here is from genome assembly GCA_963574635.1 of Cheracebus regulus. Taxonomy (NCBI): domain Eukaryota; kingdom Metazoa; phylum Chordata; class Mammalia; order Primates; family Pitheciidae; genus Cheracebus; species Cheracebus regulus. The sequence goes on from CAUYQU010032241.1 coordinate 31,337, forward strand.
CCAGTCTGGCGCCTGGCGATGGAATGAGACTCTGTCTCCAAAAAAAACTAAAAAGATGCAGGCCAGGCGCAGTAGCTCACGCCTGTAATCCCAGCACTTTGGGAGGCCAAGGCGGGTGGATCACGAGGTCAGGAGATAGATACCATCCTGGCCAACATGGTGAAACCCCGTGTCTACTAAAAATAAAAAAAACAAAATAGCTGGGCGTGGTGGCTTGCGCTTGTAGTCCCAGCTACTTGGGAGGCTGAGGCCGGAGAATTGCTTGAACCCGGGAGGCGGAGGTTGCAGAGAGCCGAGATCACGCCACTGCACTCCAGCACGGTGACAGAGGAAGACTCTGTCTCAAAAAAAAAAAAAAAAAAACTAAAAAGATGTTTTGCCCTGCGATTTATCTTCTCGAAATGTCTACGGCTGAAATGGACCACACATGCCTAATAAGAAGCTTTCGGTTTTAAAGATGTGACAGGAGCCAGGGGAGATTTACGTTCTCATTCAAATGAGGGGAGTGTGGAGAGAACCGCTGAATGATGCCTTGTACTTGATAACCAGCCTGCCATAGGCCCAGTCTCCAGGCAGCCCCGGCAGAGCTGTTTGTATGATAACCCACCAGGCCCTAAGGGGACACCCCAACCCTCACCCGCCTCTGTAAGGAAGAAGGCTGGGTTACAACCAGGACCGCAGTCAAACTGAAGAAATTCCCTCGCTCTACATAGATCACATAATTCCTGGGTCACTTCAGGCTCCGAAATAAATAGAAATAGGAAAAGCCTCATGAACTCTACCTAAGTAACAAGTGCAAGCGAGTCTGAAAAAGATTTATATCTCTGGAAAATGTTTACTACCAAAATAATTTTCAGCAAAACCAAACAATACTGTACTTAAAAAGCAACGTAAAAGAAATGAGTCAGTGTCTCCTCAGTGTTGCTGTTGCGAGAGACTGGGATAACAATACCCCACCTTTGCCGTCACACGATGTTATTTCAAAGAAAAAAGAGGTCCAGTGCAGTGGTTCACACCTGTAATCCCAACACTTTGGGAGTCCAGGGCAAGAGGATCCCTCAAGCTCAGTAGTTCGAGACCAGCCTGGGAAACATGGCGAAACCCCATCTCTACAAATAATATGAAAAATTAGCCAGGCATGGTGGCAAGTGCCTGTGTTTCAACTACTCAGGAGCCTGGGGTGGAAGGATCACTTGAGCCCAGGAGGTTGAGGCTGCAGTGAGCTGTGATTGTGCTACTACACTCCAGCCTGGGTGACAGAGCAAGAGGCTGGCCCCCCAAAAAAAAAAAAAAGGAAAACGAAAAATCAGATGAAGCTTATAAAATATTCTAATCTTCTTGCAACAAAGGTTCTCTACTAATGCAAGGCATTATTATGATGAAGAATTTGAGAAATTCCAAATTAAACATTACTTTTTATGTAAGCTTTAAGAATTAAACTTGTCTTTATGTTGTAATATGGGAAACTAATTCAAAATAAGACTGAAGATTGTGACTGAGGAAGGAGGCAGAATTTATCCTCCTCCTTTTAAAACTCGAAAAAGTAACATACAAACAGTCTTATGTACTGATCAGGAGTGTCACACACCTGTGTTTCCTTTTAAAAAAAAAAAAAAAAAAAAAAAACTTTTCCAGAAGTCATAATCACCTTGGCAAGTAATTTCTACCTATACTTGTCAAACATGAAAGAAATTTCCTGATTCTTAGGAATAGAGACTCCAAAAAGGCATCATTTCCTTCACTGTGGTCATGGGTAGAAAGTCTAGGGAGTTTTATTTCTGATAAGTAATTACTAAAGCAAGTTCTGCTGACAAGGTGACTATTAAATGCCATCGGCATTCATACCATTCTAGAAAGTAAATGAATGATAATGGCATATAGAAGTGTGTGTGCATGACGACAAGTGACTAACAGAATATTAAGCAGCTTGAAATAAGAAGGAAACTCTTGTAGCTCTGTAGTTAAGACTAATTAATAGTTTACATAAGATTCTGTGCCTTCATTAAAACTATTAGTGTGCAACAGCACATAGAAAATACGCACTTAGGATCCACTAACAATTTAGAAAACACATTTTAAATCGGGCATTCTGACTGTTATCTGTGTATTAAAATCACCGGGAGAAACTTTAAAACGCAATCCTAATATCCAAGTAAATCTACAGGGATGGGAGCCAGGCATTAAGGCCAGTAAAGCTCCCAGGTGACTCCAATATGCAGAGTTAAAGTTGCAAATCACTGTCTTAAATCAAGACATAAATAAGCAGAATAAATCAAGACATAAGTTAAATGATTCTCTTTCACAATAGGTTTTAGAAATCATATTAATCAATTTGCTAATTGTCCTTCCCTCCTGAGTAAATTATCACTGTCTTACCTCTAACTATAAAATAAGAGATTATCTGTGTAATACAGAAAATTTCTGTACGATGACTACCTGACCTGCATATGAACAACTGCTCCAGGCAGTGCCTGAGCCACGGTTGCTATTTTCTCCTTATTACTACAGCTCCCACCATGTCCACTCCAAGGAAGACTTCTCAGCTTCACTTTCTGGAGCTCCACATGGAACAGTGTCCTGAGCACTGGCTGCACTTGTGTGTGGCAGGAGCAAGACAAGGTTAATAAAAAAGAAGGAAGAGGTAATGAACACCCACTCCACTTTTGACCTGCATTCCCTTCCCTCTCTTGCATCCAGAAGGGTGTGTCTGTCTGTCTTCATGTGATCAGGCTCCAGAACCCTTTCTCATGCTGAATAATAGAGAGATTGGAGATTGGGGAACCATTGTTCCCTGGATCAGGGGAATGATTCCACATGATGGCTGTCAGGGTTGCTACAGAGATGAACCTCTGCCATTTTAAAGTGGCCGGTGGGACACATCTTTTCCTTAAAGTAACCTTGCTGCTTACTGTGGTTCGGTCTTTATTTTTGCACACTGAACTATCAACTGATCATAATCTGAAGAAATGCCTTGAACTCCAAGTAGCTGACTTGTTAATAAAATCTTAGAACTCTAAACTACTAGAAACCTCGAGTCTACCTAGGCTTTACCAAGATAAAACCCCTTCAATTACATGCTGCTATATCCTCCTAATACCCCCAGGAGTCATGTCACCAGAACTAGCACAAAACCTACCTGACAGATGTAGAAACTGAGGCTGAAGGGCAAATAAGGTCCCTGAATGAACCACGAAACTGCTCTGGATGGATACCCAGGAAGCGCCTCACAGGGATGAGTGGAGCCCAAGTGCTATCCTGATCCTTGCAGAAACACCATAAACTCTGGAGAGACGATGATGGAAGTTGACCCATGTTCCTCTTCCTTCTTTTCTCCAACAGCAGCAGTCATCAGAGTCCCCCATACTGGAGGCCACTTACAGAGAAGCACAGAGGGGATGAAGGTGTTTTCCTGCCCTCTGGCCTCAGAGACCATGAGTCCCTTAGCACTCAGCAGAAAGAAGACAGCGGAGTTTAGGCTCCATCAAATTAAGTCTTCTTTCTCTAGAGTATACCCTCTGCCTATAGCATTTTAAAAACTATAAATGGCCATCACGATAAAGTCTATGTACAAAGTGGTTCTGAAGGATAAGAGTAGTTTCCTCAAGAACCTAGCATATTTATTTACTCCTTCCTTAATAATAAAAAAAAAAATCTTAAAGCCACTGGAAATTTAAGTTCTTCCTGTAAAACAAAATACTTGACAGTTTCTGAGCATCTTGATATTATTAGTATTCTATCTCTCTGTCCTTTAGGTAAAATGCAATTCTCAAACAGTGATAGAATTCCAGAATAGTGGCATGAATATGGTTTTAATATCTGAAATTCACTGGGTTGTTCAAACTACTAGAGTGGGTAGTAATTCTCTTTGCATCTTTAGAAAGCAACTTGCAAACCAAGCTGTGAAAGCATGCTACAGCATCAACCCTTACCAGGGGCTTCAACGACGGTTCCAACATGTAGCTGCCAACAACTGAAATCTATAAATAGGAAAATCTGGAAAGTTTGACAAAGTTGAGGAAGGGACTCTGAAAATCACTTGGAGCTTATAGGGTTGAAACAGGAGCTAGACAAGCACTAATATTTCCTTTCATGCAATGGAATTCCCCTTTGGTCATATTACTTTATATTCCTTGTCACAAGGAAATGAAATCTACACTCACAATCATCAGGATTTCTGCCTAAAGTAAAGGTACAAGGACCCAACGGGCACAAATGACAACGCACGAATGTAGTTTTTTGTTCCCATGAGAATCAGTGGTTTCTGAGTAGATGAAAATGCATTTAAAAATCATTCTGATTAACACAGGCAAAGCTATCCTCTCAGTTAACTTACGCTTATTAAAACCAATTTCCAGCCCTCAATTGTCATAAATCCATCCGTATCAAGCAACATGTTAACACAACGGGAAAAATTATGACTCTAACTTTTGAAATCCAGCAACTTTCCCTAGAAACTCCAATAATGCTTCTGAAAGATTCCATAAGGCGTTTTTTAGACACACACCATCCCACAGAAATATAAGGGCAGCCCCATGTGTAATTTAACATTTTCTGGTAGCTACATGAAAAACAGGAGGCAGGTAAAATGAATCTAAATAACATATGACACCTAACTCAATGTGGCCAAAATATTCTTTCGACATATAATCAATGTACATAATTAATGAGCTATTTTATGTTTTTTTTTTTCATACTAAGTCTTTGAAATCTGGTATCTAGTTTACATTAGAGCACATTTCAAATCTGACACTAAATTTTTGCTGGAAATACTTGATCTGTATTTAGAGTTCATAAAATTCACAGCTGAAAAGGTAAATTCACATATCCAAGCTATTCCAAACACACCTAAATAGGTTTTTAACAACTGAATTGTGTTTTTTAATTAAAATTGAATAAATTAAGAATTCTATCTCTCTCTGATGCACTCACCATTCCCAGTGCCGGTGGCGAGCACGTATACTGCTCTGGATGGATACCTGCGAAGTGGCTCACGGGTGAGTGGGGGCCACGCACTATCCCTATCATTGAAGAAACATCATAAACTCCGGAGAGATGATGATGGAAGCTGACCCGTGTTCCTCTTCCTTCTTTTCTCCAATAGTGACAGTCATCAGAGACCCCCATACTGGAGGCCACTTAACAGAGAAGGACACAGGGAATGAAGGTGTCCTCCTGCCCTCTGGCCTCAGAGACCATGAGCCCCTTAGCACTCAGCAGAAAGAAAACAGTGGAGTTTAGGTTCCATCAAATTAAGTCTTCTCACTCTCTCTCTCTTTTAATTACCTAACAAATTTCCCTAGAAGCTGAAAAACAAGTTGGTTCAGGACGCCACGTTGCAAAGTTTCAGCTCTCCTCCCCAACACAAATCATCACTACGCATTGCAACCTCTCCTCATCTGGGTCACTCCTGAACTTGGCCACAAGACTTTTTAGGAGACACCTAAAAAACACAGCCCAGCCAGAATTCTTAGGGCTTGGGGCACTCTGTTGGATATGACTTGTTTCTATCATCTTGAGTTTGAACCTTCAAACAGGTTTAAACTTCTCCAACAGATTATTTGCACCCCTCAGAAGAAAGATAAGTCCCTAACTAGGAGAAAACAGAATTAAAATGGAAGTTCTCTACAAAGTAAAAATATATGACTCGAAGTTCCTTGAGAGCATGTCTGTGCTTGGAGTGTTGTCACTTGGTGGCCTGACTCCCAGGCTGAAGGTAAAGCAGTTGTGGCAAAATGGCACAGGAGAGAGATGCAGTGGCTCACGCTTGTAATCCCAGCACTTTGGGAGGCAGAGGCAGGAGGATCGCTTGAGCCCAGGAGTTTGAGATGAGTCTGGGCAAAATGGCAAAACTGTCTCCATGAAAAAAATTTAAAAATTAGTCAGGCATGGTGGTGCATCCCAGCCACTTGGGAGGCTGAGATGGGAGGATCACTTGAGCTCGGGAAATCAAGGCTGGTGAGTCATGACTGTGCCACGGTACTCCAGCCTGGGTGACTAAGCAGCAAGACCCTGTCTCAAAAAAAAAAACAGAGAGAGACAGAAAGAGGAAGAAAGGAAGGAGGGAAGGAAGGAGGGAGGCAAGGAGGGAAGGAGGGAGGAAAGGAGGGAAGGAGGGAGGGAAGGAAGGAGAGAAGGAAGGAGGGAAGAAAGGAGGGAGAGAGGGAAGGGAATAAAGAGAAAGAAAAAAGGAAAGAAAGAAAAGAGAAAAGAAAACAAAGAGAGAGAGAGAAAGAAAGAAAAGCAAGCAAAGCACCACAGGCTTCCTATGCTGTGACTGATGTTGCACCTGAAGGAACCCTTCTTAAAAAGAAGAATGCCACATAAGATACACCCATGATACCACCATATAAACAACCTCTTACCGAGACTAAACTTACAGTTTAATGCAACTTGCATTCGTTCATTCTCTCTCCAATTCTAGCCATCCATCATTATTGGCTTTCCTCCCCTTCTTTGCAAGGCTAAAAAGTAACAAAAGTCTAAGCCTGAACAAACACACTCAATCGCTTCCTCCACACTTATTCTTCCCCCTAAAACTACAAAAAAAGGGGGAACAGGGAGATTTCAGTCTCAGTCTTCTTGGCTATGAGATGGAGACAACTGCGTTGACTGATCAACGAGATCCTGAGAAAATCACGAGTTAAAAATACATGAAAACGCCAGGCAAACTATGATGCATTATTCTCATGCAATGGCTTCCATTTCTTTCTGACCTAGGTTCAAAGACTAATGCTGCTTCCCTCATCCACTCCTTTCATCAAATGCTTAGAAAATTAATATGCATTGTCTCACGGTAAGACAACATTTTACATACATTAGATCACCAGGAGATAGAAGAACAAGTAGTTATTTTTCTCAGTTCAGACTACAAAAATAAATCAATCTAATTTTCAGAGGTTTGCCTCTGATGTGTCTCATCTAGATGACAGAGCAGATACTGATAGAATAAAAATTTCCATATGACCCTGAATTATCCTACAACCTCAACAAAAATCCCACTTGCTTCAAAACACTGTTAATAAACACTTTCTAGTTGAATAAACATATTGAGAACCCCTCTTAAGAGTTGAGGGCAGGGTTTAAACTCAGTGCTTTACACAGATCCCTCTCCATCCATGGACTCAGGGGCAAGTGCCCCATTTTGGGCTCCCCCTCCTACCTGTTGTAGAGTTCTGGGCCAAGTCGCCCCAGCCCATGCTGGCCTGACCTCCTTAGCAAACCCTGCCCTTGATTCTGGATCTAGGTCTTGTTCTTCACAATCCCTTGTTTCTGAGTTGATGGTTCACTGGAGCTTGGACTTTGATTTCCATGGTTGCAAGCCTATTGCACCTTCATCCACCTCTCAGACCCCCAAACCACACAGGAGCCCCAGGCCCTCCCACACACCCAGGAAGGAAGGTTATCATGAAAACTCTGCAGGCACACGGACCTTGTCCACCTTGTTCACTGCCATATCCCTTACATCTATAACAGGGCTTGCACTGGACACTTGTGAAGAATTTACCGAATGAATGAATGAATGAATGAGCCTCATTAGACAATCTCAAAGCATGTCTAGTGCCAACACAAATTCATCTTTTGTCCTGCCTAGTGCCAACACAGATTCATCTTTTTTCCACCTAGGGCCATCTACTGACTTACTGATGAAGTTTTAAGTCTAACTGTCTACATAAAAATCTTGCTTCAAGCTGCCAGCAATGCCCCATCTCTTCTCCAGGAGATGCGCTCACCGCCCTATCATCCAGTTCTGTGACGTGTGTTTAAGCCTTATTACAGTATGTTCCAAGTTCCTGGAACACCTTGCCTACTATGATCCCATCCCATCAAGTCTGTTCCCTCTCGAAATAGATACTTTACAATGTATTTATACTTATCCTAAAGTAGCACCATTCCTCAAAAATACTTTAGAAACGCCTCTTTCAGAACTTTCAGAACCAGTTATAGATAACAGTATATTGCCATTTCTTGTACCTGATCAAAAACCATATCAAGTGTAGCTTGTCAGACTTGATGCCAAATGTCACCTATCTCTAAAATTTAAATCCCATCTCAAGAATCAAAGTTGTTCACTGCTCTAATTATCAATGTAATGCTTCTCTCCCAGCTAGACTATAAAAGGGGACACAGACTACGTGTGTGTGTGTTTTTTAAGACTGCACTACTTCAAGGACAGTGCCTGATGCACTGTAGATACTCAATAATTGTCTGGTGAATGAATGAATGAATCACCTTTGTAAAAGATTTTTCTTTCTTTCAGCAAATATGTGCCTGGCATTACTAAAGGCTGAGAATATGGAAATGAGTGGGAAAAGAAAACCTCTATCTTCTTTAAGAAGCGTATAGCCTAGAGGGGAAAAAAACTTCCTTAAGGGAAAAGGAAAAGAAACAATCATTTACTGGCAACTCGTATGTGACAGGCACATACATTGTTTCATTAAACTTCCTGGCAATGAAAATAAGGGTGACATTTAAATTCTCAAAGACTAAAAACTTGGGATTCAGCAATATTATGTAACATGCATAACGTTAGTAAGTGACAAGCCAGGCCTGGAACCCAGAGCCTACTGATAGCAAAGTATAGATCTTTTCTTCAATTCAATTCAATTAAGTGGTTTATTAGGGTGACAACTTTTCAAACTCTAAAAGAGACAACACTTATGTGACTGTCTGCTTTTCAGCCTCACCTTGTACCATTCAAGAAATCACTCTAGGTGCCACACACTGATCTCACCAAAGACCAACTCCCATAACCATAACTCCCAGAGACATCAAGAAGCCAAAGGTTTATACAATTGGGGGTCTGTGACCCTGTTTCATCCTGAGAGGTACTTTCAGCAGAGGTACCTCTGATGAAATGTGAATGTTGGTGGGTCTACAGATAAGTATAGTGGGGTAGGTGGGTTAAGTAGCAGACCCTGGTACACATGGAAGTGAAGGAAATATGAGGTTTGGAAGCAGGACCTAGTATTAGTAAAAAAAAAGGCCATCTTGCTACCTTTGGGACACATGTCACAAATTACCAAGACATTTTGCCTGTTCTTAGTAGGTAGAAGATAAAGAACAGAGCCTTTCAAGTTTCACTTCCATGACATTTTAAAGAGACAAAAGGTTTCATATTACTCTCACAAGACCATTAAGGACCATGTTTCACTTTTCCCTGGATGTCTTCATTTCAGTTCTAAAGATATTTTTGAGCAGGGTAGCATAGTGGTTAAGGGCTATGTCTTAGAAGAATCCAGGCTTATTTTGCATCTTGGCTCTGGCACTTACTGTGTGACTTTGTAGAAGTTACTTAAATTCCCCAAACCTCGGAGTAATGGCAACACCAGTCCTACTGCATAAGATTCTGAGGATTAAGAGAGATAATGCCCTATGACTTAGCATAGTACCTGGAGCATTAAAAAGCTTCATAAACACCAATGATCAAAGGACCTATGCCAGCACTGTGGTAAATCTTAAGGACATAGCTACATACAGACATACAGATGTGGCCACTTTTTTTTTTTTTTTGCTTGTCTCAGTCCCCCAGGTAGCTGAGATCACAGGTGAGCACCACCACACACAGCTAATTTTTGTATGTTTTTGTAAGGACGGGTTTCGCCATGTTGCCCAGGCTGGTCTCAAACTCCGGAGCTCAAGCAATCCACCCATCTTGGCCTCCCGAAGTGCTGGGATTACAGGGGTGAGCCACCGCGTTCAGCCCAGAAGTGGTCATTTCTGAGATGGCTCGGCAGCTCCACCTCTGCTAGGCTCAAGCTATCACATAATACATAGAGAACTAAGTGATAAAAGATACAATGCACATGTACAACTATTATCTACTACACAGTTTATATGACTTTCAAGCACCTCTGCAACCTGTGTGTTTTTTAAGCAGGGAGAAAACAGAATAAAAATGGGAAAACGGAAATCCAAAGATCTGACTCCTATAAAGATGCTGTAATAGAGGCGGCCACTGCCAGGTCTGCGTCTCCTGGCACAGTCAGATGATCCATCTATCTAGATTAGATAAACACTCCAGGAGAAATAATTCAAGATAATTTCTGTGACACCACGACCCATGTTTTCTCAAGGGGAAAATATGTATTTGCTTCTTTTGATTAACATGTTAATGACTACAACTAAAACATCAAGTGGTCTGCTGAGCAGAGGTTTTCCTGCTGGTTTTACAAAGTCAGTACAGAGGGCCATCTGTCAGCATCAGCCTCACCTGGATTTACAAGTAAACTCTCCAGTATCGTTAAACAGGGTCTGTGGGTGTGTGTATTGGTAGCTGTATGGAAACTGAATTGCTCTAATACTAAACACATTTCATTCCCTGCATTGAGGTTACTGGTTTTTGCTAAAGATCCTTTTTCCCACTTATTTCCATAAATATTCAGGGGAAGCATGGCCTACTATGAGTTGTCAGAACGAGAGCCGGCTGTGATTACTCATCAGCACTCACTCACTATGCACTTACTCCCCTTTACCTGCAACTTACACCTGTTCTGTAATCTCTGAAATTAAACAGAGGAGAAAGGATGAAAACAAGATGATACGTCCGAAAACACGGTGCAGGGGCTTGAAGGGCTAAGGAAAAATGAAGTGGTTAATATTCACATACTGAGTACCTTCCATGTGCCAGACACTTAACTACTATATGTTTCTATTTCATCAATGGAGAAACAGAGTCTGGAAGAGGTTAAAGAACATGCTTCCCAGTGTCACACAGTGGTGCTAGAATTGGAAGCAAAGTACGTCAGATGCTAAAGTCAAGATCTTTCTACACTTTCACCCCAAAATGAGAAGTAAGAATGAAAGCGGCACTGTGGACCTGAGGAAGATAACAGAACATTTATTAGAAAGATTTTTTTTTAACTTCCACATTTAAGATGATGATTACAGAGCTGGAATTGGGCAATTTAAATAAAAGAGAGGATCTTCTGACATCCAGGTCACGTATTCAGGCTCAGTGACAGGGTGCTTTCAGAGCAAGGGTTGTTCTAGGTCCTCTAGAGGCAGGAGGATGGGGTGTCTGTGTTGGATGTGGCCAGGGTGGAGCACCAAGGCAGCCCCCAACCCTGACGAAGCAGCACAGTCAAATGACACAGTGCATGACGGCAGAAAAGATGGGGTGGAATACAGTCGGGGGAAATGCCCTAAGTACATGAAAAGGTTTGTACTTGAAGGACAATGTCCTTCTCTGAGTAAAGCTTGCTAAAGGAGATGTATCCATTTTCTTTTTGACCTCTCCTGCTTCTTACTTCCAGCTTCTTTCCTTGTGATAAGTTTGGGCAGGAAGGGGCCTTAGAAATGGAGACCAGCATCCTCAGTTTTCAGATGAAAACCCTGAGATCCACAGAAATATCTGAGCTCACACTTCTTGTTTTGGAAATCAGGTAGTAGTTATCAGTTCTTGTTTTCGTTTTTCACCATACAGTGCAGGAAAGGGGAAAAGGGTAGACAAAAAAACAAGAAACCAGAAATGTTCCTTTGCAGAGACATCTCTACTTATCTCCAACGGCACTTGTTCTGTGGCTGGGTGCTCAGTGTCGTCTTCTACCAGGGGATGTTAAAGATTTGCACCGAGTCATGTACACACTGCTGCCTAGGTCGGTTCTAAGGTAGTTGGCTAGCTTTAAGGTAAGGACTGCAGGAGGGGGAACATCTCTTTAAGCAGAGCTACCTGAACTAGTCACCTTTTTGGTTGACCAACCACACTGGTCTGTCCGGGACTGAAAGGGTTCCTGGGACGTGGGATTTTCAGTACTAAAACTGTGGAAGTCCCAGGGAAACTGGGGACAAGCTGGTGGCCCCACTGCCTTCAGTAGGGTCACATTCTCAACTGAGCTAATACACTCAGACAGACAAAATGCATTTAGCTGGAAGTTTTAGCTGGTAGAATACCAGCTAAATGGTAGTTAATGTTTTAACTTTTTAAGAAAAGTAGATGAAAATTAATGACTATAAAGGGCTTTGAGCCCTTGGGGAGGAAGGTATTCTCAATGTAGGAAGTGTTAAGTTCATAAAAGAAACAATATGAGAAGGCAGTGGGGCTTTTTCATACCTAACAAGTATGACTAAACCTGTAAACACTTCCTGTTCCGTCCCATGTTTTTCTGAAATTTGCTTTTCCTTAAAGGCCAAGAAGACAGAAAAAAAATTATTCTCTCTCTTTTCTTCTTAAGAATAACAGTGAGAAATTTCAAACCTCCAAAGACTTCTAAAAGTTTAATAAGCTCTTGCTTTTACAGATAAATATTATGGGGAAACAAACGACACTGACTTTTCTCCATAAGCATCCCACATTCTCCCTACATGGAATTTTGAGTACGTAGAAAACCATCTGATTAGAAAAGAAATACTTGCCCTTAAGTAGTACTGACTTACTCACCCACCTAGTTATATGTTCAATACAAACATTTTTGCCTTCACTAAACACTGTTAGGTGCTGACAGTACAACACCGAAAAAGGAGGACATACTTGTATTTCATATATCACAGCATCCTGAAGATCAAAAACTGCCTTTCTACACTTACTCATGACCCTTCTTATTGCAGTGGAGAAAGAGGGAGCCCCTAACAGAAAAGCTCACACTTAAAATCATTTCTCCCCGACAGCACTTTCCATTCACAAAGAGCAATGCTACAAAAGGCAGCCCCATTTCACCTTTTCTGGGTCACCAAATACACTGCAGGGGCTCAGCCTAGAATCGAGTAGAGGGGATGTGAGGCCAAGGAGGGGGTTACAATGGGGAGCATGCCACTGGCTCCCTACCCACAGAAACAGCTGAAAGCCACCTGTACCCACATTTGGGAAACGTGTGTCTCTGGTCTCCTGGAGGCATAACTTGAACATTATAATATTCTGGGGAAGGGCAAATGGCAGCCCACTGAGGGGCCCTGGGCCATGGGAAAGTCCTTCGTTCCTCTATTTCTGCTCTAAAGGGTGGATTGTTGTACCCTCCAGAGCAAAAGAGGAAAATCAAATCCAGCTCAGAAGTCTGCCCACATTCTGAGGTGGACAGTGTTGCCAATACCATTCTCTGCACCTGTAGGATGAGGTCACGGGTTCGCAGAGCAGAGACAACTGTCAGATGTCCGCCCTGCAACATGGCTCCCTCACTAGACAGTCCACAGTCATGGACCGAGGTTCTCTCCTGGGCTGCACTGGATGTCCCGTCCTCGGAACTCCAGATCCTGCATTTGCACAGGCTTCCTTGGAGCTCTCCGGGGCCTTGGTGACCTGTACCTTTGGGCACACTACAATTGGCTTCTTTGAGCTTGGCAGCCCCAGACCAGCAGCCTCATTGGACTTCTTCTGTTTGTACAGGACTTGTCAAGCAGGTTATGCTGCTTTTCTGACACCTTTCTTTCCAGACACCTCTAAAATGTGAAGATACCAGGAAAAAAGAGAGGGATAAGGTTTTCTCACCACAATCCCAGAGGCCTGCAAAGGCTGCCTAGACCGCGGGCTCTGCTGAAGGCCTGCTGCTGGTCTTTTAAATGGTGAGGTGTGTTTTTTAAGGATAGTAGAGGGAGAGCTGTCAAAAGTAACAGAGTCAAATGCACTGTGTTTCTCTCTTTACTACTGGTCTCTTTCCAGAGGGTGTAAAATGCACGCCTTGAAGCTGGTAGCAAGTCCTCTGGCTGCATCAGTAATTTTCGCTTGCACAGAAAAATCCCCCGGTAACTCATAGATGGTCATGAACTCCCCTTTCTATTTTGCAAACCTAGGAAACATGGTAGAAAGAAATTTAACGCCTTTGTGAATCAGCAAAAAAGACCTAGGGATAAAACCCAGGACAGCTGGTCTACCTGCTTTTACCCATGCATTCAGCACACCACGGGGAAAATAGTTATTTTTTCACTACAGAAGAGATGACCTTCTACTTCAGACATGTAAGATAACTTTTTTTTAAAAGATACCAGTTGTTTTGTTGAGAGAACAATCAATAAAATAGTAATGCAGTGTACAGTTTTATCCAGAGGTCAAGATAGCATCTAACCAAGGTCAAGACTGTATTGAATCAAGAGTTCAAAGGCCACTATCTTCCCCATAGTATGAGTCAGTTGAACTGAGATTGCTTCAAGGTTAAGGAAGGAATCATCAAATTGCCAGCAGTCATACCCAACAGGACAGGGAAACTGGCTATTCCTGTCAACATCTCCTTTCCATTAATCATAAAGTATTTGAACTTGGGAGCAATGCTCTCAGATTCTGGGAGAGTCCATGTATGAGACATGAAGGCACATCTACCACACAGCAGCTCAATTCCCCACCTGATCCCAGATGGCTGCCTGGCAGCCCTAAGGGCCTTCAAAAAGATTCTTCAGTTAAAGGCACAAAGCCTTTGAACAGGGCTTCAACCCCAGCGCTCCCATCCAGAGGAGACTACTCAGGAGTTGAGATAAAATCCTGAAAACATGGGCAAAGTTCAACCGACAGCTGCCCCTTCTAAGCCACAAACTGGCACACCTGGCCACTTGGCAACGGTTCCTTCCTTTAGCAGATCTTACCTGCCTGAGCAGGAAACAGTGATAAGGCTAAAGCTAGTTCATGTTGACTGTCACGCTTTCTCACACTTCAGCAGAGCCCAACTTAGAATTAGCCGTAAACTGTTGCTTCAGTTCAGTATGTCACCGAGCCATCAAAAATAGCAAAAGAATGTGTGTCAAAGAGTTTTGTAAGCTATAAAGCCCAACCTACAATAGTATCTAGTATTATTTTGATATTAAATAATGCTAAAGAAGAATTGTAAATAAACATTGATAACTATGGAACAACCATGGGGGTACATGGCTAAAGACTTGAAGTCAGATACAGATAACTGGAAACTATGTAAAAAGGCTTGATGTTTTAAAAAAAACATTTTTAGGTGGTTCAATTATTTAATGAACAATAAAGTATAAATGGTTCCTTTAATTATAGATATCTATGATCTATAATTACAGAGGTCTATGGTTCGATTCAATAGTGAAGCTCATGTCACAAATCTCAACTTGGAGGGGATTTTTCAGGTAGATTTCCCGAAGGCCAGCCCTGCCTCCTCTATGACTGCAAGGTAAATGGACCTAATTTTTTTAAGGCATAGACAAGCAGTCCCCAAACTTCATGGCACCAGGGACTGGTTTTGTGGAAGATAATCTTTCCACGGAGTGGGGGCAGGGGGAAGGTTTCAGGATGATTCAAGAACATCATATTTATCATTAGATTCTCGTAAGGAGCATACAACCTAGACCCCTCACATGTGCAATTCACAGTAGGGTTCCTGCTCCTACGAGAATGTAATGCTGCCGCAGATCTGACAGGAGGCGGAGGTCGGGTGGTCATGCTGGCTTGCCGCCACTCACCTCCTGCCGTGCAGCCCAGTTCCGAACAGGCCATAGACAGTACTGGTCTATGGTCTGGGGGCTGGGGACTCCTGGTATAGACTGTTCTCACGGGAGGTATAAAAGTGCTTGTCACTGCATAATCTACCTCTAATTTGCTGCTCTGTGCTGAATAAACAACCAGCTTGAAGGAGGAGTAGACAGGTGACAGAAGCCTTTACATAAGGCCCATGAACTGAAGCACAGCAAGTGTTATAAGAAGGGGAGGTCAGGGAGCGGTGGCTCCTGCCTATAATCCCAGCACTTTGGGAGGCTAAGGCGGGCAGATGAGTTGAGCTCAGGAATTCGAGGCCAGCCTGGCCAACATGGTGAAACCCCCGTCTCTACTAAAATTATAAAAATTAGCCGGGGGTGGTGGTATGTGTCTGTAATCCCAGCTACTTGGGAAGCTGAGGTAAGAGAATCATTTGAACCCAGGAGGTGGAGGGTGCAGTGAGATGAGATCGCACCACAGCACTCCAGCCTGAGCAACAAAGTGAGACTCTGTCTCAAAAAAAAAAAAAAAAAAAGGAGCCACTTTCTCCCACAGGGGCCTCCTCCCACGGAATCACCGGAGGGGCACACACCTGTGGGCCACCAAGCCCTTAGACCTCCTCTCTGCCTGCAATGCAGCCTATACAGAGCTGTAACACTATCTTCATTTTCATGACCATGTACATCACAGGTCTGTTCCCTTCACACTTTTGATCAAGCCTCTTAACTAGAAAACCAGCTCCAAACAGGCTAAAGCCTCTGTTCTCTTAGGCTGTATTTCTTCTCTTCTCACTCTTTTTTTAGGATGATTATGCCCCTCAAGTGACTTCACAGGTAACGCCAATGAGGGAGATGAAGAACAAAGCAATGCACAATGATGGAAGGGAACAGATACCACAAATAGAACAGAAAGCTCCCTGGCACACTGCCACCATGAGGGAGAGGACCCTAAAGGATGGTTTTTACACCACAGCGCCTACACAACAAAAGCTGGGTCTGTGAGGTGTGCGGTTGACTTGCACCAGCCTGCGGGATGCCCGGCATGTCTGCGTTATATAAGGTTCCTCCTGTGCTCTCTTCTGGGAGCCAGACAAACTCCCCATTCAATGGCTTGCAATCCAGGGTGGTTGTTTATAGATCTGCAAGAGCAGGCAACCTCCTCAGAGCTAAAAGGCAAGTCCTCTGCATGCTGGTGTTCCAACCGCGGTTCACCTACCCCCACAATACAGACAATGTCTCCTCCCTAACACAAAAGCCACTGTATCCTTTCTCTGAACTGCTGCAGACTCAGATTCAAATCCTGGCCATGATTTTTTTCTAGCTGTGTGATTTGCACAAGTGACTTGGTCCCGAACCTCGGTTTTCTCATCTGTAAACTGGAAATAAAGACACCTATCTTGAAAGGCTGTGCAGATGAAATGAAGTTGTATGTGTGTATCGATGGCTCCCTAGCCTAAGTACTCACATGCTTAATCCTGAAATAATCTGTACTTTTCTTTTTTAAAGACAGGGTCTGGCTCTGTCACCCAGAATGGAGTATAGAGGGTGTGATCACGGCTCACTGCAGCCTTGAACTCCTGGGCTCAAGCAATCCTCCCACCTCAGCCTCCCAAGTAGCTGGGACTCTAGGTGTGCCACCACAACTGGCTAATGGTTCTTTCTAGAGATGGGGTTTCACTATGTTGTCCAGGCTGGTCTTGAACTCCTGGGCACAAGCAATCCTCCTGCTTTGCCCTCCCAAAGTGTTATAATTACAGGTGTGAGCTACTGTACCCAGCCCTGTCCCTGTACTTTTAAGTTATTCGTGTATTTATAGTGTCTCCCCACCTAAACTATGAAGGAATCATGCCATTTTCATTTTTACTATCTACTGTATGAGCTAAGTGCATAGTGGGTACACAAAATTACCTGTGGCCTAGGCTACTGAATGAGTAGATCATTTCCCCACATCCAAGAATATCTGGTACTGTTTCCTGAGGAAATGACCATGGGTTCTGAAGACAGCTGGTATCCCTTCTTTTCCTTCAGCTCCTCACACTATGTCTTCCAAACATACCCCTTGCCATTTCAGATGCCCTTAAGAATTCTCATGAGCCAAGTTATCTGTTCATTTTGTCATTTCTTGAGTATATTTCTCCAGTACAAAAACATTTCTTTAGTACGTACTATCTGCCAAATATAAGAGGCACTGTGGATACACAACTGGATGTAGAAATGACTACGATACAATTCTTGCTTACCCTTGAAGCAACTGGAGGAAGTTAGAAGGGAAGTTAACTGTCTTAGTCATGTTGTGTTGCTAGGAAGGAATATCTGTGGCTGGGGAATTTACAAAGAAAAGAGGTTCATCTGCTTACAGTTCTACAGGCTCTACAGGAAGCATGGCCCTAGCATCTGCTTGTGGTGAGGGTCTCAGGCTGCTTCCACTCATGGCGGAAAGTGAGGGGAGCCAGTGTGTGCAGAGATCACATATGCAGAGATCACGTGGCAAGAGAAGCAGCAAGGTAGGGGGAGGTAGCAGGCTGTTTTTAGTAATCAGCTCCTGTGAGAACCAACAGAGCAAGAACTCACTCACCCCACTGCAGGGAGGGCAGTACTCTACTAAAGAGGGCTCCACCTCCATGAGCCACACACCTTGCATTAGGCCCCACCTCCAACACTGGGGATCAAATCTTACTTAGCATGAGGTTTGGGGACAGAAATATCTAAACTACACTAGAAATAACACAGGAGCAGCAACATTTGAAATAATACAGATGAGCGTATATATAAATTCTATGGGAAAGGAAGAAGCCATAATTCAGCCCCAGAACAGGATTCTGAAATTTTAAAAATATATATCGCCTTTGAGATGAATCTTCAGTGCACTTAACTTTGTTGAAACATCAGGTAAAAAGGCGACTCCAGCCTGGTCTGTTACAAAATAGGTCAACATTTATTAAAGCAAACAACATCCCAAGAAAAATCTCAGGACCGCCAAGTCTTCGTCAGTGGCTTTTCTCTCATTTTGAACCATGCGTGCTGCACAATAAAAGAATTTTCTTACAACTAAAATTTGGAATTCTGACCAATCCATTCACACACATATTCACAGCATGACATATAAGTACTTAGCACTAGACTAGAAGTTGAGTAGAAAAAAAAAAGCTAGAAAGAAAGATAAATCTTAAGAGCTCCCTGCAGATTCCTGGCAGGGAACAGGTTCTGGAGAAAAGACGTGCCATGACCCAAGGTGAAGATGATGGGGAAATGGGCAGGGAATTGGGGTGGCTGTAGGTTCACGATAAAAGAAACAGACAGTCATCAAACTACAGACTTCCCAAATGCAAATTTGGAGAACCCCAGGGCAGGAGGATAAGACCTACGTGTATGGACACTGGATAGCCACAGCCGAAACTCTGTTGTGATCTATTCAGGGTCTGCCCTACAATTTCATGTTAATACAGAACCTCCAGTCCAGATAGACTTGGGAAACCTAAAAGGGTCTCGTGCATGGACCACACAGTCAGAAAAGCCTCTTATCTAGAGACAGAGCTACTACAAATATCTTAAGGAACTGTTTAAACAATTTTCCCAAGTTAACACTTTATTCCTACTTCTCTAAGGCTTATTATTTTTCAGTTCCCTACTCCCCTCCACTGTTTATTCTTGTCACCAACTCAATCCTCTTCTGATACACAGAACAGAAATAAAGGCTTCCTGAAGACTAGCCCTTATTTGTCTTTTTATCCTATCCTCCTTTCCTGCTAGTATCTAGCTGAGTAACTGGCACACAGCAGACCCTCAATCAAAGTTCATTCAATATTCAGCCAAAAGCAAAGAGAAACAATGAGGAAATGGACCCTTGAGAATCACATCGCTTACAGATTCTCCCCTAAGTATCAAGTCTCCTGGTGCTGATGGGCACAGACCCACTCCACATGACCAGCTCAAAATACTAAAGATCCACGAACATGCCTTGCAGCTTCCTCCCAAACTATACTCCTTTCTCTGGGAGCTGCGTGCCAAGAAGGTGGCGCATGGAAACCTTAAACCTTGCTGTGAGCCCTGGCCACATCAATGGTGCAAAAGTAGCCCCTGTCATGACCTGTCAAGGGGAAACCTGAGCTGCAAGAGTAACTGGAGACTCAGGCAGCTGACCTGCTTACCATCCTTTAGTTGAGAGTTTAAACCAACTGTAACTGGGCAGTACTTGACAACCAACCTCCCTAATGAGACCAAGAGTTTGGAGAACTGACACACAGCATGCTCAGGTCAGGGGCTGGGGAAGGCGTGTGCCACCATTGCACTGGGTCGGAGAACACAGAGTGTCTTTGAAAGCCCTGTTCTCCCTCTGCGCACCCTTGGCAGTGCAGGTTCTACCCTCCCAGACCAAGGCTCCTATACACTTCCTGGAGACTCTCAAGTACACCTGGACTTGTCCCAGGGAATACTTGTTTTAAAGATTTTGATGGGTGGTCCAGGTAGAAGCTAGTGAAATAAAAGCTTTCCCAATGATTGGTGATGCCACCTTGTTTTGATGTGTGCATCCCTGCAGTTGGGGACAGGAAAGAGCAGAGGCCAAACTTACCAATGCGTTGGTCAAGGAGAAGCCAGGCTAGAATAAAGAAGGGAGCCCTGATGGATAAACCCTGTTTGATTGGTAAGGATAACGGGCTTCAAGTAATTAATGTTCACCAAACTCCTATAATGTGCCCGGTACTACGCTGGAATACAAAGGTAAAGAACAAGTGAACAGTCCTGAAAAAACTCATAAAGGTCACACTTTATAACCAATGTACATTTTCTTTTTCATTTAGAATGTTATTAATTTTGTCATAATATGGCTTTTGAAGAGCAAGAAAGAATGGAAGGGAAAGAAGGAATAATTGAGAGAAAGTGAAAGAAGGCAGGCAGGACATGGGAAAGGAGGGAGAGAGAGTTGTGGGTATTAAATGTGATACTTGCAAAGGATTAGTCAATCTCTGGCCTATAGTAAGTGCTCAAAAAATATTAGTCATTAACTTCATTGTTACAGAGAGCCTATAATTGTGTCATACTAACCTACAATGCACACCTGCCATACAGCAGGCAATATTCTAAGGGCTTATCACATAGTAATTCATTTAATACTCACAACCCTATGATATATTACAAATGAGATTACAAAGAGATTCTGTAAACTATAAACTACCCAGTCACACAACTACCAAGTGAGAGAGCTGAGATTCAAGCCCAGACAGGCTGACTTCGGAGCTCAGCTTCTCACTGATTTCACCTGTGGTTCTTAAAGTGAGGTCTCTGGAACCGGGACCTTCTCAGATTTGCAAATTCCTTGTCCCACCCCAGTCCTACCGAATCAGAAACTCAGAGAAGGGCCCAGCAACTATTTCTAAAAGACCTTGAGGTGATTCGGAGGAACAGCAGAGTTTGAGTACCACTGCATTAATAACATTACAGTGCTTCTCCGCGTAATGGCTAAGTTAAGGCAGATAAGAAAACACCACTTCCTCCCTGGAACTGGCCTCACTGGGCAAAGGTCCAGATATTTGGGTTGTTCATTTCTCTCAGTTTAGGGCCTGGCCTACAACTGGGGCTTAGGTGAGCAACTTCAATTCACTTCATCTTCAGAGAAATCAATTTGGCTTCTCTGACTTTAACTATTCTTTGACATAGAAGGTTAGAACAGGCCTTGAATATTCTTAGAATGGTTTAACTCCTTCATGACATCTGAACATGAGTTACCAGATTTAATAGGCTGCACTGTCCCAAAATATTCCACCATTAGGTTAAAAATCAAACTTAAAAGAAAGCTCTGGCTTCCAGTGTGTTAATTTAACTTCCAACAATGCCTAGCAGGTAAATTTGTCGCTACCTTTTGCTGGACTTAATTCAATTATTCAAAGCGATTACCCAGTTGGATTATCTGAGCCTCCTGCTTCTCCTCCCTGGAGCTGCTCGCCTTTTGGCCATTTCACTGTTTGTTAGCACCTCGACTGAGGATGCGCAGGGGAGAATAAAAGGTGAGGAAACTCAAACCACTCGATTTTTCTCCTTGTTAGCAGCTCTGATAAAGACTTGGTGGGAGAATTATTAATATTGGCTAAAATGAGACACTGGGATTATCTATGTCTTCAATTTTCCGTGCTCTCTCAGCCCCTAATTATCAAATACAGTCAAGTCAGCCTAACTTTATAGTGACAGCCCAGTCTGCAAGTGAACAGAAGCATAATGTTCAAATTCTAGAATTTTCATAGAGGTAATCTATGATACCTTCTTCCTTAAATTACAGCTCTCTAAAATGCCAGGGTGATGGACAACTTTGATCACAAGTGAAAAGGCTCAAAAAGTGATCCCACAGCATTTTAACAGCTGACTTTTCCAACTTTCTATGACCTAACTGAATATGTACATATTAATATTTTACTCTCATAAGAAAACTAATGTTCATTAGGCACCTATTATATGCTAGGGTGCCAGACCTTCTGCTGGATATCTTATAAATATTATTTTGCTTAATTCTAGAACAATTTGGGAAATTTTTCTTTTCCAACTTTTATTTTAGACATAGGGTTTACGTGTGCAGGTTTGTTACATGGGTATCTTACATCCAGGTAGTGAGCACAGTACCCAAAATGTAGTTTCTGACTCATCACCCTGTCTTCCTCCTCCATCAGTCTACAGTGTCTACTGTTCCCATGTTTATGTTTATGAGTGCTCGATGTGTGCCTGTTTATCAGTGAGAACATGCAGTATTTGGCTTTCTGTTCCTGCATTCATTCGCTTAGGATTATGGTTTCCAGCTCTTCCAGTATGATTACCCATGTTGCTGTAAAGGACATGATTTCATTCCCTTTTATGGCTGCATGGTATTCCATGGTGTATATGTACCACATTTAAAAAAATCAAATCCACTGCTGATGGGCACCTCAGTTGATTTCATGTCTTTGATACTGTGAACAGCATGGCAGTGAACATTCAAGGGTATGTGTCTTTTTGGTATAATAATCTGTTTTTCCTCTGGATATACACCCAGTAATAGGATTGCTGGATTGAATGGTAGCTCTGTTTTAAGTTGAGAAATCTCCGAACTTCTTTCTACAATGACTGGACTGTTACATTTCCACCAATAGTGTACAAGTGTTCCCTTTTCTTCACAGCCTCACCAGCATCTGTTGTTTTTTGACTTTTTGATAAGAGCCATTCTGACTGGTGTGAGATGGTATCTCGTTGTGGCTTTCATTTGCATTTCTCTGATAATTAGTGATGATGAGCATTTTTCCATATGTTTGTTGGCTGCTTGTATGTCTTAAGAGGTGTCTGTTCATGCCCTTTGCCTATTTTTTTTAATTGTTTGTTTGTTTGTTGGCCTGTTAAGTTCCTTATAGATTCTGGATATTAGACCTTTGTTGGATGCATAGTTTGTAAATATCTTCTCCCATTCTGTAAGTTGCTGTTTGCTGATAGTTTCTTTTGCTATGCAGAAGCTCTTTAGTTTAATTAGTTCCCACCTGTCGATTTTTTGTTTTTGTTGCAATTGCTTTTGGGGACTTAGCCAAAAATTCTTTGCCGCAGCTAATGTCAGGAGGGGTATTTCCTATGTCTTCTAGGATTTTTAGTTTGAGGCCTTAGCTTTTGATTTAATTCATCTTGAGTTAATTTTTGTATATGGTGAAAGGTAAGAATCCAGTTTTGTTCTTCTGCACATGGCTAGCCCACTATCTCAGCACCATTTATGAATATGGAGTCCTTTACCCCATTGCTTGTTTTTGTTGGCCTTGAGGAAGAAGTATTTATCCTGATGTTACAGGCAGGGAAACTGGGGCTAGAGGAATTTAAATCTGAGTTCATAAATGTCAGAGCTAAGAGCTCAACACAGAGTTGCCTTTGCCTCTCCCTAAAAACTATGATGTTTCCACCATACAATGCAGCCTCAATGGTTTCTTACTTCCACTCAGAACTGTTTTTGACAGCGCTCTCAAGGCTTATTAGGGAGATGACTGTGCTGATGACTTTGTGACTTTTAAAGATTAAGGCTGTGCCTGAACATGCTAATACCATCCTCAGAAGCCCCTCAGAAGATATCTCATATCTTCAGATATCAACTCCTTCCCCTTCTGTAATCACTGATACCAATAACCCACAGCTTCTCATCCTTTGCCAAATCTGTATGAACTGCCACCAGTCCTGTTTACAGCTTCTGATTTGTGGGAGACCAGGCATTTCCTGCGTAGTGGGAGCCTGAGGCCACGGTGGGAGAGGGGGCGGTAAAAGATGCCTTTCCTTCCCGGATGACTCAGAGCCAGTGATTGTGCCAGAGCGCAGACAGCAGAAGCCCATGCCCTTGGCATCACCACAGGACCACTTCCTATCTCAGTGAGGGAAGTGGCCGAAAGAGCCAGTGTGAGGGAAGAGGAAGGAAGGAGGCAGAGGCTCTGCTAACAGTCCTCATCCCTGCCTTCCACTCCCGCTTCTCTCCTGCCCCTTGCCCTAGACTCGCCCCCTTTGCTGGATTTTAATACATGGACTTGCCTCTCTCAGACTTAAGCCTGGCTCTGCCCTAGCACCCCCAAAGAAGCCACAGCCCATCAAGTTCCTCCCTGGGAAAGACACCATGGCCTCTTGGTCTTGGCCAGAGGTAAATGCATCTTTATTCAGAGCCCTGTAAAATTACAAACTGGTTCACTTTATTACTTGTCAGCTGGTCCTTCCTTGCCATCCCTGGTGAGTGAAAGATAGGCTAGCGTGACTGCATCTCAGTGCAGGAAGATGCTACAGGAGCTTGTCCTTCAGGGAAGAAAATCTCCTGATGTCTATACAGAGTGCTCACTGTCTCTATCGCATGCCAGACCTAAAAGATCAGGATCTTTCATGGATCTACACTTGTCGGTATTTTTAATATGTATTACATTGCACAAAGAGACTGTAAGATAACCTGGGGCAAGGGCCATATTTCCTTTACCAAAGGACATCAATATGATGCTAGATTTCCAGGCAGTGCCTCCTGACTTGAGATGCAGGCCTCCTGCGTGGAGCAAATGGATTCCAGACCCCTGTCTATGGCTCCCCAGAGCTCAGGCTTCAGTTTCCCTCTCCCCAGCGGCCTCACTAACAGGGTGGCAGCTTAGCCAGTCCATGGGCAGCTTCAACAGCTTTGATTCAATCTGGTCTGCTTCCAGTCCTGGAGGTGCCCGAGAAATCACACTGATTACCCTAACAGACTGGATGAAACACTAAACACATACATTCTGCACAGCCTCAACAACTTCAGAAAAGAGAGAGAACCCAGACTTCAGGTAATGCTGTCTGAATGACTCCTTCTGAATCAGAGATCAGGGATCTGCCATCAGCCCTCACGGTGACTGGTCCGTAAGTCTGGCAGCACTAAACCAACTCCTGCTTATTCCAAAATACACTATTGAGCACTGGTCTGGCTTCGTGGGTGTGCGACCTGTGACCTGTGCAGTCATACAGGGGCCCTGTGCTTGTCCAAGAATTTTTTTGAGACAAGGTCTCACTCTGTCACCCTGACTGCCTCCCGGGCTTAAGCAATCCTCCCATCTCAGCTTCTCAAGTAACTGGGACTACATGCACACACCACATGCCCAGCTAATTTTTTTTATTTTTATTTATTTATTTATTTTTGAGACAGAGTTTCGCTCTTGTTACCCAGGCTGGAGTGCAATGGCGCGATCTCGGCTCACCGCAACCTCCACCTCCTGGGTTCAAGCAATTCTCCTGCCTCAGACTCCCAAGTAGCTGGGACTACAGGCGTGCACCACTATGCCCAGCTAAATTTTTATTTTTTAGTAGAGACAGGGTTTCATCATGTTGCCCAGGCTGGTCTCAAACTCCTGAGCTCAAGCGATCCGCCTGCCTCGGCCTCCCAAAGTGCTGGGATTACAGGAGTGTGCCACCACACCTGGCCAACATGGGTTTGCTTTAATGCTCTGCTGTAGTTATCTTGAAATTCTTCATAATTTTTGAACAAGGGGCCCTATAACTACATTCCCACCAGTTACAGAGCCAGTACTGCCGAACACTAACTCCATTCAGTCACTTCAAGACATCTTGTAAGTCTGGGAAGCTGTGCCAAAAGAAGTGGGGTGTGGTCAGGCAGGGGACTAGGCTCTGGGCTGAGGTGTGGGGGCTCCTTAGCACAGGTGAGCTCAGGGCTCCGGGAATGCTGAAAGGGACCAGCATGGACAAAGAAACTGGGAAGGGGCTCTCAAATGCACCCAAAAAATAGTGCCCACTTTGGACCACCAGTTTTTAGAAGTTTCAGGAACTTCCCAAATCTATTTCAAATTTTTATTACGGGCCTTCTCTTTCTGCTTTACACAAAATCTGACTTGCCCCCCATGTTTTGTAGAAGGTTGTTTTAAAAGGTGGCAATCTATTTGTTTATTCTTTTCAGCTCAAAAGAAATTTGCATGAACTCCACTTCCAGGCTGTTAATTCTCTGTCGAAATTCTAGGCCCACTCAGCTAGAGCACGGGTTGCTGCAGCGAGTAGCTGGAGGTCAGATACCACTGATCAGGCCGAGGGGGAAGGACTATCAGGGGACACTCACAGTGTAGAGTCTTTCTGGGTACAAAGTTCTCAATGATCATCAACAACAGCAAACTATAGGAAAAATGTCCCATGGTGTATTTCCTAAGAAATGGCCTTGGGAAAGCATTCTCAAGCTTTCTCAAAACGAGTCAGATGAAAGACATTGCTTCTTTGAATGCTTCAGTAACTGTCTTGTCATCACTTGCAGGCACATGAGGTCAAACCTTTTATTAACTGTTCTCAGACAGGACAGCTAGAGATGGACGGATGTTCCTTACTCAGGCACACGTGTGAACGTACACACGCATGCACACACGTACACAAGTCCCGCAGCGTTACTGCATTACACTATGGGGAAAATCAGTGGCCAAAAAGACATTTATATATTTATTTAGGATAAATACTCCATAGCACCCCTGCTTGTTACTCCAGTCTGTCTTAATCCCTGTGCACAGCCTGTCCTCCAGAATCATGAAATCAGCAGGAAGCAGATATGTTTTATGAGCTATGTGTCACTTAGCACCACCTGTGCATCCTAATAGGAGATGAAATAAGGGCCGCAGCAATTGCCATTGAAGCTGAAAATGTGGCACCCTTGACTCCAGGTCTGTCTACTCTTGGGAAGGCAGAGCTGGTTGCCTGCATTTTGCAAAAGGAAGAAAATGGAACTGAGCAGATGCTGTTGTATTTGGAGTGGCAGAGAAACATGAACATATATGACGCAGGAAGGGATAGGACATGGGCAAAATAAAGCTTTCCCTGAGGCTGAGGGGAAGCCTCTATCTGTGTGCACGGAAGGCCCAAAGTACCTCAGCATCACCTGCTGAAATACGTGCTTGGATGAGTGTCTGCCGGTTACCACGCTGTGCTCTGACCCTTGGAATCAAAATCTACCTAACGATTTTAGATGTAAGAGATAAGAGTCTTTGCCTGCTTAGAAGACTGGGAGAAGTGGCTGAGCAGTTTGTGGACTGTGTACAACTGCTTCAAGGCCACAAACGTGCTCTTGGCACTGGATAGCATGAACATGGAGTTGAACAACACAGATGTAGGATGCAATAAGCCCAACCTACTACAGCATCTCAGATGACTATTTCACTCACCATGTGAAAGAAAAATCACATGATTTTAGAGCTGCAAGGGAAAAGAGGGATGCTCTTGTTTGGGTCCCTTATTTCAGAGATAGAGAAATGCAGATGTCTAAGGCAGTCCAGCTGCAGCTCTGAAGAATGAGTCTTCCAAAGCATCCTCAGAGCACTGCTAAAACAAAGGACAAAAGAAAGGAACTAGTCCTGCTCTGCCCACATCCACCAATTTCAGCCAAAAGTGAATCAACTTCCACCAAATACTAACACGAATGCCAGTGTAGAAACTGAAGCAGGATCATGGACCCTACTGATTCAGGTCAACTCAATTGGGAGGCATAAATCACTCCCAATTCACCAGATCACAGCCCTGATCGTCACATATTTGGTTCTGAATGGTCTTAAACACAAGGGTAATAAGCAAGATGTTGCTTTCTTCAACTTTTCAAAACGGATCCAGAGTGCTCAGCAAGTTCTCTTTCACCCAGATTGCAGGCTTGACGCCATCAGGTCAAAGACACTTCTTCCCTCGGCTCTCCTATTTATGTGAAAAAAGAATTGCTAAATACTTATCGATTATTATAAGAAACCTACAGAAACTTGATGGAAATCCTTTGAGTTAGTTTTCCTTTATCCCCTCAATGTAGCTATTTTAAGGAACTCAAAGCCTTTACTTGCAAAGGTCACATTGGAAATTGTGACCAAAGTAACCAGAGAGAAATCGGCTGTCATAAATCCTCAATTTATGATCATCATAGAAAACAAAACTGCGTCCAAATACAAGGAAAACAATGTGTGACCTCTATAAGCTCGACGCTTCATCAATAGCACCAGGGAGTGCTGATTAGGAAGGCAGCAGGACAGAGCAGTAAACAGCACAGTGTAGCTGCGACACACCTGGGTTGGATCCCAGCTGTACCACTTATTAGCTGCATAACCTTAGGTGAGTTACCTCCTTGAGTTCTGGGTTTTCTCATCTCTAAAATAAACACAGCATCCTTATTTCATAAAATGATTGTGAGGATTGAAGGTGATAATGAGTATTTAAACCACCTGGCACTCAGTATATATCTAGTAATGGTGACTTCGAGCTCCATTGCTGGTTCTGATGATCATTTCATACCTTGGCTTCCTTCTGTTCATCTTCAAAACAAAGTGGTCAAAATAATCACTAGGGTCCATCTCCACTCAAAGCTCTAAAAAAAGAAGAATGCTCAACTCTTCACTAATCCAGTCTATCTGAAGGCCAGTGAAAGAGAAATAGCCTATATTTCCATAATATCACACAGTTTTCAGTGTATATGCTCATAAAACTATCGAATTTGATGTCACTCCAAAAATTCTTGCTCATTTGAGTTAAATAAAAAAGACACAGTTTTCCACATTTGAAAAACCTCAAGACTATCTCCACGTTTTGCATCTTACTGCCCCTGCCACGGCTTTGTCATATAACTTGGGTATTATCTTTAATCATCTCAAAACTGGGTGTGATGGGTTTATGGTTTCCCTTCTGCAATCCACCTTCCATGGCTGTAAGTCATCTCAAAACACATAACTGACCGTATTCCAACCCTTTCACTGCCTTCTGTCTTTGTGATTTCCAAAGCTCACAAGCATGCCTCCTCCCCACCTTGTGTTCCAGCCACTCACATACTCAACTCACATGTCTTTGCCCTTCTTACCAGGAGTCTACTCCCTCCCCTCAATCTGAAATAGTCACTTACTCTAGACCTTCCACACCACCCAGTCTAGATGTCTGTAAGTACTCTAAGTATCTTACACATCACTAAACTTTTTTTTTTCTTTTTTCCCCCAAGTTATGATTACTTACCTAAAAGTCTGTCTCTACAGCCGGACTATAAGTTGTGCCTTTTCCATCTTTGGTTCTCAGCCTCTTGAACCTGCCTGTGTCAAGCCACGCATGTAGTAGGCAGTTCATAAAGTCTTACAGAATAATTTACTTAATTGGTTTCAGCAGGCCCCAATCAAATACATGCAAGAAGAGAAGAAGCCGGGCTGTGCAGTTAGGCAATTCATTACCACAACATCTTTGATGAGTAGCTATCACTTTGGAAAGTACAGAGAACTGGAGGCAAGCCTGTGAGATGTTGGACATGAGGCTGGTTGAGTTTTGATTGGGAGCAGAGAGCAAAAGAGAGCAGTTATATCTGTACCCAGGAAATGTGGGGAGGCCAAATTGTGTTTTCTATCTTCCCTTGCCTCTCTTTCCTTGTCCTCTTTCCATTATTACCTCCTTCTTCCTCTCATCTCCAATGTTGATTCATCCAGTAAACATTTCATGAGTGCTTATTACATCCTTAGTACTGTTCTGACACTAAGCATACAGCAGCAAGCAAAATGAAGCCCCTAGCTGACATTTTAGTGCAGTGCATCTCAAGCTTTAGTGTCACATGCATCATCTGTGGGTCTTACCAAAGAGAAGAATTGGACTCAGCTTTCAAATAAGCTCCAAGGTGATGCTGATGCCACGGGTCTACATCCTCTGGGAAGTAGGGTTCTAGACTGGAACGCTGGTTCTCAACCTTGGCTGCACACAGGAATCTAGTGCCTGAGTCTCTTCCCTAACATGATTGAATTTAATTGTGCTAGAACACAGGAGAGGATTTTTTAAAAAAAAACTCCCAGGGTGATTCTAATCAACATCCAAGATTGAGAACCACTGTACTAGTGGGAGGATGTAGACAGAAATAAACATATATCCCAGATAATGACTATGAAGAAAAACAAAGCAAGGCAAGTGCAACAGAACATGAGAGCATATATTATTTTCTAAAAGGTGGTCAGGGAAAGCCCCGTTGAGTAGAAGACATTTGAAAAGATACCTAAAAGAAGTTTTTTTAAAAAAAAGTCATGCAGTCATCTGGGCTCCAGGTAAAGGAAATAGCACATGCGAAGGTGCTGGGGGAGAAGTATGCTTGACATGTTTGAGAAAGAACAAAAGAGAATAATAACAAAAGAGGAATAGCATACGAACATTCGCTATGAGACTTCATGGAAACCATGGTTTACAATCATAGTAGAACAAGTAATCTAATCTAAATGGAAAGTCTAGACATACAAAGGCTAAAGGAGAGTTCAATTGGAGTAATGATTTAAATCTAAAAAGGTAATTACCAAACATTGGAAAGCAAGCGCAATGTACACGTATGTGTTAGGGCAGAAGAACTGTTAACAGATAAATATCATTATCCTCACTTTAGAGGACACATATCATTATCCTCATTTTACAGAAAGTGATCGAAGGCTCACCGAGGCACATTGCCGTGCCCATGATCACACAAGAGCTAGACCAATTCCATCCTGACCGGCTTCAGGATTTGTTCTCTTTCCAGTTTAAACCCATCACCCACCAGGTCGTTCCCCCTTCTTCTCACTTCACACGTGGCTCCCATCTTAGGCAGCTGGTGGGAGATGGAGGGCAGGTGCCAGAGGTTGAAGGAAAACGATAGAAGTCAGGGGACAGAAGAGAAGTAAAGGAGGCAGAGAGAGAAAAGGCTCAAGCATGAAGAACAGTGGCCTCCTCCATGGATGCCTACAGCTCCTCACTGTTCACACCTGATGCTCACAAACTCCTGAGAGAGGGGGATGATCAATTTCAGTTGTCAACTTGGCTAGGCCGTGGCACCGATATTTGCCTGCACACCATGAAAATACTGTTTAGATGAGGTGGACATTTAAGTCAGTAGACTGAGTGAAGCAGATGGCCCTCCATAACATGGGTGGGCCTCAATCAATCAGTTGAAGGCCATAAGAGAAAAAACTGGGGTCCCCCAAGGAAGAGGAAGTTCAGCCTCCTGATTGCAATATCAACTGTTCCCAGGGTCTGGAGGCTGCCATCCCCACATACACACCTATCCACTGGTAGCAATAGTGATGTGGATGTTCTATTGGTTCTGTTTCTCTGGAGAACCCTGATGAATACAGATGAGCATGACCTGTAATACCATCCCCATCTACAACGAGATGATGGCTCTCTGAGAAGTTTTCCAAGGTCACATGTCTAAGAAGGAATTGGATTGAGACTGGCACCCAGGTCCTTTCTTCCACACAGGACCTCGGTTACAACTGCCATTTCATCTTAGGTCTCAGACTAGATTAAAATACTAAAAATCTGACCACACATGAAACGTTTGTAATTGCACTTTTATCCCTTAAAACGGATTAGATGGATGAAATGGGGACTAAGGCAAAGGCAAATTAAAGGAACGTATTTCACTTTGTCTACACTGGATGAGATGATTGTCTTTTTGATCTCTGAGATTGCTAAAAAGTAAGACGGGGGGTGAAGGGGAGCATGTTTACCAGGGTTCAAACGTCCACCTGAGGATTAAACAAAATGCTTTGTTTTCATGAGGCTTCCTTGTTAGACTAGAAAATAATGATGGGAAACTAACACAATCGCAGATGCCAGGCTAGAATTTTAGGACCAAAAAACACAGAAAAAAGGCTGGAGTTTGCTGGAGGCTTGACAAAACAGAAGACAGAAAGTGGAAAAAAATAGAGAAAAGTGATTCAGTGATGCAATTCCACCCACGGTGGGGAGGTTGGGAAATACCATACAATTCTTCCTCCAAAATGTTGATCAAAATACTTTCTGGTTCAAAAATAATGATGTTGAATAAAGCAAGGAAATGACATACAAATCATGACTTCAGATGAATATTCCTCTATATCTTATTCATTTTACAGTCATTAAACATGTGTCCCTAACAGAACCCAGGGGCCATTGTTCCCTTGTTTAACTGACATCTGAAAATGCTTTAAGGATAAATGTTTAGAAAACACAGGACCAGCATAGACCTCCCACAGAAAACAATGGCACACAATGTTCTCTTTCTTTCAAAGAAGGAATTTCAGGATCAGAAGCAATATAAACTGGTGTCTATGTGACAGTGCAGGAGAGAAGGAACCAGGATATATGAAGAAAGAGGAAGGGAAATGTTCCAAAAAAAAAAGTTTCTACACTTAAATGGGATAACTTCTATTCCCTCCACAAATGAAACACAGAAAACTAACCTCATAGGTAAAGAAATGCCTAGAACTCTAACTGTGTAATGGTCTTCTCAATGTATTGCCAGTACTAAACAACTGAGTGAGACTCCATCTCAACAGGCAGGGAAAGAGTTAAAAACACTGCAGAAACAAACATAATGGGCTGAAAACCTGGAGAAATATGGCTGGGAAAAGAAAATGAGAAAGGAGAGGCAAAACTTAATGCCAGACTTAATTCTCTGGGGACACCCAGAGCTCCTAAAGAATGGGCAAAGACCTTCCATGCTATTTGCCCAACTCAATCGATTTGTGGTGGTCAAACTAAAGAGTGCTGTGATTATTTAACATTTGCTATGGTCCTGCGAGTGAGAGGAAGTGCCAAATATTTACCAAGTCTAGCTGAGGCCTCTGACCCTCTAAGCTAAGGTTTCCTCACCTGAGGCCTAGTCTCTGCTTAGCTGCAGTTGCCTAGTCTCTGCTTGGTCTCAATGGGCTATCCTGCAGCCTCCAGGATCTGCTTCAACACAAAGTATGGGGCTGCTTTCTTGACATGACCAGAGAGGAGACGCATGACCCCACACAGCCACTAACCATCATGTCCTCATTTTACAGAAAGTGGTCAGAGGCTCACTGAGGCATGTTCACTTGCCCGTGATCACACAAGAGATAGACCAAGTCCTAGAGGTGCCCTACAGGACTTCTTCTTGGGGCTCAGGAACTGTGACCACCAGCAGGCTTCTGTCAAAGAACCAGAGCTTTCTAGGAAGAGTAATAATTTCCTGTCAACAACCTCATTAGCCCCAAAAATGCCCTAGCTATAAACTAGCAGAACACAGGGCCCCAAGACAATAGCAACACTGTAATGCTAGCATTGTAATACTAACAGTAGCTTCTATCTGTAGAGCGCTTTCCAGTTCATAATGTGTTTCAGAAGCGTCAGAAGCTGGGCTCTCAAGTTGGACTACTAGGATTCAAATACCATTTCTATGACTTTCTTGCCTTTTTCTCACTGCAAAATGAACATAATGACAGTAGTTACCACCTGGGATTGTTGTGAAAATACCACAGAATAAACAGGCAAAGCATTTAAATCAGTATCTGGTACATGGTGACACATAATAAATACAGACTGACATCTCCCCTCAACTCTGGGGCACAGGAGGAGACAGGAACTCAGAGAAACTAAAGAAACGCGTTTCCCTGTAACAGGCAGAATTAGGATTCTACACAGAAGGCACGGGAAAGCACAGACATGAGCATGCCTGTGTGTTGGGGAGGGATGGGTGTGTGTGTTGGGGAGGGAGTCAGGGTCTCTGAATGACCAGAGAAAGCCACAGAGCTTTGGGAGGGGACAGAACACTAAAAAGGAGAAAAGAATACTCCAAAAAGAGCTGGCTTTGCTTTTACAGAAAATCAAGGTTTCTCACCCATGGTGTAGGCCAGAATCATCCAAATGCCTTTCTGGTAGGTGCCTAATATACTGCTGACCTCCTGATGTGAGAATACTCTGCAAATTAATTCTGCAGTGCTACCTACGTGGCATGCGGAGAGGTGTGATATGCTGTATTAGTCAGGGTTCTCCAGAGAAACTGAACCAACAGGGTGGTGTGTGTATATATAAATACATACACACAAAGATATTTATTTTAAGGAACTGGCTTCGGTGCTTATGGAGGCAGACAAGCCCAAAATCTGCAAGACGTGCCAGCAGGCTGGAGACCCGGGGAAGAGCCGATGCTGCAGTGTAAGTCTGAAAGCCATGTGCTGTGGCATTCCCTCTTCGGTTCTATTCGGGCCTTCAACTGATTGGGTGAGGCCCACCCACATTATAGAGGGCCATGCGCTTTACTCAACGTCCACTGATTTAAGTGTTAGTCTCATCCACAAATAACTTCACAGAAACATCCAGAAGAATGTCTGACCACACATACGGGCACCGTGGCCCATCCAAGTTGACACATAAAATTAACCATCACTTGTGTCCTAGGTGTTTTGCATTCAAGAGATGCTATAACACAATTATGAGATTTCCAAACAGAACATGAGATTTAGCCAGGTGCAGTGGTGTACGCCTATCTTCTCAGCTACTGGGAGGTTAAGATGGGAGGATCATTTGCGCTCAGGAGTTCGAGACCACCTGGGCAACATGGTGAGACCACATCTCTAAAGAAAAGAAAACATCAAATGAGTTATACCAAGACTTTCAAAAAAGAAAAGGAATACAATCTGCAAAATTTAAGACAGTGGCTAACTGGGGTAGGAAGGCCGGGGGCAGAATGAGGAAGAAGGTCGAAGCCTAGAGGTAGGGTATCAATATCAGTCATGTTCTGGTTCTTATGTTGGGTGGCGAGTTCACAGCTGTTCACTGTATCATCATGCTTTGTAACTCACATAACTTCTTGCATATATATCAAATATTATATATAGAATACAATGGGGGGAAGGAATCAAGCTTTCAGGCCACACACGTCCATTACCTCAATGCAGCCTCCCCTGATCACTCCTGAACAGACATTTCTCTTTCTCTGATCAACTGTCTACTCCATTCATGAGCTGATATTGCTAGATAACTTTTCATGTGCTTAGGCCTTACCTTTTCAAATGGATTTTAAGTCCCTTAAAATTCTGAGACAGTTTCTTACACATCTTTCTACTCTCCCACAGGCTCCGAGTGACTAAATAACTCAATAAATTCTAATTGATGGCTAAAAAGCAAGATGAGTGGGGGTAAGAATAACAAAAATAAACAAGCAGAAAAGCAGGGTGGCTTGAGTGGCACTGGATTTCAGCTTTCTGAAAGTCATTAACAGCTACAGAAGTTGGCTTGAGAGACCAGAAGCAGGCAGGGTCACACAGACGATTCCTGAATGTGCCTAGAATGAAGCAATGTTCACCCCACATGGTATGGTCCTACAAGTGGTGCCTGTGTTAACACAGCGAGGCTTGTAGAAGGGAATATACACAAGATAGGTCTGGGCCATCTGTGATGTCCAGACTGCAAGAAGCCAGTGGAAAAGTCCCTCCCAGGGAGGTGGCACCTCAGCTCCAAGTCTCCTTAAGAAAACGCAGTTACGGCACCATGATCCTTCTTGCTAAGCCCCCACACAAATTTCCAGTCTTGCAGCAGCTTTCCTACCCAGTCTGTTCAATAGCTAGAGAGACAACAAGACTTCCTTGCAGAGCACAAGTGAGGACTGCTTTATCTGTTTTCAAATTCCAAGTCTATATTCTTGTTCACTTTTTTTCACTGCAACTCTCCAACCCTAAACTTGAGATGCTCCCATCTGTCCCATGAACCCCAGCTTTGTCTGACTTATTCCAATTTAGGTTAAAGAGACCAAGGCTGGATGCGGTAGTGAAAGCTTTCTCCTGTTGGAAACAAAGGTTACCCTGAAGGAAAAGCATAGCTTTTGATGTATGCTTACCACAGAGAGAAGCATAACAGAATATTCAAAATTATAGTGGAATAACTTCTCTATTCACTGAACTTAAAATCAGGCTGAGAAAATCACAAATACAACTGCTAAGGGAAGAACAGATAGACTTCAAGCAGTTTATAAATTGATCCTGCTAAAAGGTCACTTTACTGCCATAAGACAGGAGGAGAGAAAGATGAGATAAAAATTATTGTAACTATGTTCTAGTTGAATCTCTCAATTAACAGGTAAATACAGCCCTGTGAGGTAACATGCCAGGTCACTGGCAGGAGAAGCAGCAGAGCCAGGGATCACCACTCCATGGCCAATGCCTGTCCGCCATGACGTCCCCTAGGACAGATGACCTTGGCCACTTGCCATGTACATGACTCGGAGCCTGTATATCTGGCACTGAATCAAATGAAAGTCCCGATTAGAATCCATAAATCTACATGCAGGAGGTGAGAGGGCAGAAATTGAGGGGAAAATCATTCTTTCCTTACACTAAGAGAAGGAAAATCATCGGAGGCTAAAGCAATCTCAGAACATCCGTGGATCCACCACTAGTGCTACACACTGGTTCCAACTCTTCCGAAATTTCTCACATTTAGAAGAACACGCTCTATGACGACAGAATTCTCAACACCAGCCTGCTATTTGGAACTAAAGGGAACAAGCGAAAGCATGAGAGGGATCGATGGAAATGCTAGGATTTTTTTTTCAAATCTACGTCCAGCTCAGGTAGAGAAGTGCTGTGATTCCCGCAGGCGTGCTCCAGTTCTAAGCCAGGAGACCACCTCCAGCAGGTTAGCCTACCTGCCACAGCAAGCCTGCCCATGCGAAATGAACCCGTTGCTAAGGATTCTTTATTATTTTTAAGACTGCCCATTTGAGAAGCAGAGAATGTGATTTTTTTCTCTTCTCCAACACGTTTTTTTTTTTCATGTCTAGCCTTCTTTACACAGCTGCTCTCCTTCAAGACTCTGAAATTGAGCATTCCTATTTACTTTCTTATGAGTTCCCTGAGGTTTGATTGTTGGTGCCTGTGCAAGTCAGTGATCAGCATTCTGACTTCAATTCCTTCTTCAGAGTCAGCCAAAGGAGTCCAAGAAGTTGGCCACAACCACCACAAGGAACAATAGACCCTTTCTACAAAATACAGGTTTGTCTTCCTTTTCAAATACACAGGAGTTGGTCCTCTGGCAGAGCGGTCTACCCGACAGTACAAACTGTTCGCTGTGAAGCAGAAGGCTTTCCAAACAAGCAGCACCAACCTGCAGGTCATATGCTCAACAGAGTAAAGATTTCACCTAGATTCCATTTATACAACTAAAAAGGTAAATTGTATGCCCCATCTGAAAGAAAATAGATGTAGCCAGGAAGGCAATCATCCTAGAAATACCTGGCTTGTAACAGCTGAACCCTGCAAGGGCAGCTAGGCCGTATGATGCAGGCCAGTGCTCTCCCACCCTCTCCACTTGCCTCTTATCTGTCCTGCTCACAGAAGACAGTGCAGGTGGTCCCACTGTCTCCTAGCACCTAAAGTTGCAGTCCCTGAAAACTCAGTAGCCTGCCAGGTAGGGACGGCTGCCCATCACGGAAGCTCAGAGCACACTGATTCACTATTTAACCTATGAAAAACAAAGAGCAGCCTCTAAGAGCTAAAATTCACATCACACTCCCTACTCCTTTTTATTTTTATGCAGGACTGTTTTACAAGAAACACCCTTGCAATGTGATCGTGTTGGGCTCTCCCAGCAAAGAGACATGGGGTCTGGTCCCTGCTCCGCCCTTTCCTAAACTGGGCAACTTAACCTCTGTGCATCCATTTCTCCACGTGTACAAGGACAGTAAGAATGCCACCCTGCTTTTCTCACACGGTTGTTATCAGGATAAAATGAGATAGCAAAAGCAAATATTTTTAAAGCTGCACTGCAAATGAAAGGCATTGTTATTTTCAATATTCCAGATATAAGGACCGAGGACATGAAGAACTCAGAGGCAAGGCTGACACACAACAGAAGGAACAGTCGCTTCCTCTCATCCCCATCCTAAAGAAGCCCTGGCAGGGGACCTCTGAGCCACCAAGTCCATGGCCTGCCAAAGATCT
Organism: Cheracebus regulus; assembly: GCA_963574635.1. Classification (NCBI taxonomy): domain Eukaryota; kingdom Metazoa; phylum Chordata; class Mammalia; order Primates; family Pitheciidae; genus Cheracebus; species Cheracebus regulus. Next base: position 68,842 of record CAUYQU010032241.1, read on the forward strand.
GAAAGCCATGAAAGTTCAGGGGATGGCCCCCAAAATGGAACTCCTGCTGCTACAGTAAGTCTCTCAAAAGGATTCTGGAAAAACCCATATTCAAGGCTTCTGCTTTCATTTCTCTGTGCTTCCATGGATATTAAAAGCACTTAAACACGGGCAGCTGAACTGACTCCTAGCCTGCTTTCTCATGGTGAAGAGAGTACGGTGGTGGCCAGAGAGTTTGGGTGGGCAAACAGGGGCTTAGAGTTGTCGCAACTGCTCTCTAATCTTTCCCTTGGAATCTTCTTTTCATTATGAGGGTGCCCTGTGGTTCAAGTCAAATGCCTGAAGAAAAAATGTGCTTTTTGGTTGTTTTCTTCTAGCATTTTGTTTTACCCTTTTGTTAATATGTGAATGTATTAAGTGTCTAAGGTCTGGGATTTTTATATCCTTAAGTCAGACTACAGCAGGCGAGACCAGACTAAATCAAGTTATTATTATTTTTTGGCTACTCAGGCCAAGAAGAGTTGAACAGTCCAGAGCAGTTTGCCACAAAATTGCTCCATTATCCCAATGCAGATAATCTAATCTAAAGCTGCTTGAAAATCATCTGAAGGCCAGGACAGAGAATATAAATAAAGGAGTCAGATGCCTGACACACACACACCCCTCCAGAGATTATTTGTAAACCAGGAAACCTTGATTTTTTGAGAGCCTTTGGCTATTGTAGAAAAAATTAACAAACCTGACTCAGTAACAAATCATCCTGAATTGTTTCCCAGAGCTAGCACGTTTGGGCACCGGCCCACTTAATCTCCTGTTTTTCAGATGATGTGATGTGTCTCCCGTTCTTAGCACACTATTACGTAATGCAACAACAGCAACAGAAAGAAAAGGCCTTGTTAACTTCAGTCTTTGCATTGTACATGAGGTCTCTAGACATGCTCGTCCTGCACACCTGCTATTTGGTGTCCTTTGACCCACATCTCCCCATTTCCACCTCCATTAACCACTGTTTCATTCTCTGTCTCTGTGTATTTCAGCTTTTAAAATAAATATTCCAGATATAAGTGAGATCATGCATTATGTTTCTTTCTGGATCTGGCTTGTGTCACTTACCATAATGTCCTCTAGGTCTATCCATGTTGTGGCAAATGGCAAGATCTCCTTTATTAAGACTTAATAAAACTGGATTCTATTCGGAATTTTTGTTAAATATGTAGATATTAATTGTTCTTGTCACACACAAACACACACACACTCCGGTGAGAATGGTTGCCTACCTCACTATAGCAACCATTCCATTAGCTATACGTATCCAATATTATGTTGAAAATCTCAAATATAAACAATAAATTTTTTTTTAAAAGAAAGGCCTTGGAGGCTGGGGGTGGTGGCTCACACCTATAATCCCAGCACTTTGAGAGGCCAAGGTGGGTGGATCACTTGAGGTTAGGCGTTTGAGACCAGCCTGGCCAACATGGTGAAACCCCGTCTCTACTACAAATATAAAAATTAGCAGGGCATGGTGGTGTGCACCTGTAATCGCAACTACTCGGAAGGCAGCAAAATGGCTTGAACCCGGGAGGCAGAGGTTGCAGTGAGCTGAGATCATGCCACTGCACTCCAGGGTGGGCAACAGAGTGAGACTCTGTCAAAAAAAGAAAAAAAGACCTTGTAAACTCACTCCTTTACCCCTTCTCCCTCTATCCCCTCCACTTCCTTCTTCTCCTTCTCTCTTTAACCCTCAGGTGAACGTCCTTTCTAAGTCTATTCACTGGCTGGTATTTGCAGCCCTTTTCCCCGTGATCCACCTTCACTCACTGATTCATTCAGCCAGTGTGTCTTGAGTACCGACCACGTGTCAACACTGGGCTTGATGGCAGAAACACAGTAAAGAACTAAAAAGACAGTCCCTGTTTTCATGGTGCTTACCTTCCAACAGCAAGACAGATGAAATAATGAGTAAACACACAAAATAAATCCAAATTGTAATAATTTCAACTAAAGACACAAGTCTAAAAAAAAAAAACTAGAGGGATGACCTAAAATTCCTTGTCTCCATAAGGTAACTTGTCTTTCCTCCGTTCTTCCTTTTTCTTTTTTCTATTTTCAAAATATTAGAAATATACATTTATTTTAGGTGTTGACTCTTACAGTCACAGGGCAGTCAATTATTTATCTCTTTCTAAAGTTGCCCTCAAATCTTAAAATTGAAAGGAATTAACATAATTAAGATCATTCAGTTCCAGCTCCCATCCAGGAAGCTCCCCAACTCAGTCCCCTCCATCTCCAGGAAGGAAACTCTGCATCTTCGAATGGGTAGTTAGTTATAAGGGACACTGGTGGGCTCTATCGATCATTCAGAATAGCCCCAAAACTTAACGTGCATTTCCTTTCACACTTAGTGCTCTTGGGAAATAAAAAATAACTGAGTAATTAACTGCACAATGGAAGGGTGGCCACTACGTGAAAGCCTCATGACGGCAGAGTGTGTGTTATAAACTTCTTGGTATCATTTTATTGCTTGCCTGTAAATATCCAATTTTTTTAAATATTGAAGATGATGAAGTCAGTCCATTTTAATCTCCAAATTTCTCTAACCTTTCTTTTGAAAACCCATCTTCCAAATCTTAAATTATTTTTATCACACTTCTCTTGATCTTCTATATTTATATACATTGGTTTAAAGGAGTGACCAAAAGAACAACAACAAAACAATGACAGACTAATGCAAAGGTTAGCAAAAGGTTATTTTCTTTGAAACTCATTATTTTCAGTATATTTTAGCCCTTTTCCTCATTTCCTCAATCTGCTTTTAGTCAAATAATGACACCCGGGTATTTTCTTTCAGTACTTGTAGCAAATAGTATTTTCACTTTCCCTATTTGTATGTTTGGGACCCTCCTATAAATGTCACTTCTTTGTTTTCTTCCAGAGGTCTCACTCTGTTGCCCAGGCTGGCGTGCAGTGGCATGATCTTGACTCACTGCAGACTCAACCTCTCTGGACTCAGGTCATCCTCCCATCTCAGCCTCTAGGGCAGCTGGGACTACAGGCATGTGCCACCACATTCAGCTAATTTTTGTATTTTTTGTATCAACAGGGTTTTGCCAGGTTGCCCAGGCTGGTCTTGAACTCCTGGGCTGAAGTGACCTACCTGGCTCGGCCTCCAAAATTGCTGAGATTACAGGCATGATAAATGTCACCTTTTACGGATCCTGATTAAATTCATTTTTTCCAATGTTTCAAAGTAATCTCTCACATGTTACAGTTCAGAATAGAAACTACATGTGGGCAAGGACTATGTCTTTTCCCGATAAGCTTACTATCAAAGCCCTTTATTAAGAGCCAAGGTTCTATGGGCCATTAGGTAGGTTCCAATGGCTCAAAGTATGTTTATACCCTTGCATCAGTTTCATTTGAGTTCTTTTGTTACCAAGAGCTCACAGGTCGGGGGAGGGACATGGGGGCAGGATTAGGGGGATACTTCTACTGATGCTTGGTTAACCTGTTCTAATTATAGTTCAACTCCAGCTATTGTATATGACACACAATCTTAACGGCTGCCATCACTTAGCTCATGGAAGACTATTAAAAACTATCCTTCCAAGTGTACAACTGGATAGAAAGAAGGTAGGAACCTGTCCAGCTGTCTTGTACAAACCAATCGTTCTTGCCACTATAGGTATAATAAGATCTGAGAAATGTTTCAAAAACAAAAAACCAAAAACAAAACAAACAAACAAAAAAAAAACAAAAACAGACCTCTAAATTGGAACTGAAATTATAAAAACTTCAGAACACAAAAAAGGACAGTGGGAACAGTCCAATAAACTCTGCTGTCAACAGACCCGACGCACCTGACCTGACTGTGAGCAAATGCTTATCTCTCACTGCCTTGCTTCAGGCCCTCATCATCTCTGGCCTGAAATGCTGCAGCCGCACTGCCTTCCCACTTGCCCCACACAGTGGTCTCTCCCATTCCAATCCATTCACACCCCCGTCAACCCACAGATCGAACGGGGTCGGTCTAACTGCACTAGGCCTCCAAGTTAGCACGTCCCCCAGTCCTTAGCATACATTCGTACACCCCCAATGTCATTCCCCACACTCTCTCCACTGATCTTGCTGTTCTTCCAACAAACCTCGTGTTTCCACTCGCCTTAGCTCAGGCCATCTGTGGAATGCCATCCCTTTCTTCTCCACCTTGAACAGCTTCAAGGTCTGTTTGAAATATGACCTCTCCTTTGAACTCTTCTTACCTCTCCCTCACAGTCCTCAGCAGATCACGCAATGCCCTCTGTTCCTTCTTTGGCACCTAGCACACGGTACCACAGTTAGCTGAGTACCCAGCTGTCTCTTCTACAAGACTGTGTACGCCCTGGTCACAGGCAGAGCCCCGATAACACAGTAGCTGCTCAGTTGTTAAGCGAACATTAATAGCTTCAGTTTTGCTACTCAGCTCCCCCAAAGAACACCACTCAGGAAGACAGGATGTGCCTTTGGAAGTTTCACTTCAGGAAAAGGCCAATCACAGAGCTGGAAGAAAAACCTACTTCTGGCTACAAAGACTAAAAACACTTAAACTCTCCAGTCTTAAGACAATGGCTGCCAAGAAGGAATGAAATTCTGACAGATGCTACAACACAGATAAACCTTTTCACATCATGTTAAGTGAAATAAGCCAGTCATAAAAGGTCAAATGAGATTCCACTTACAGAGAGACCTAGAGTAGTCAAAATTCACAGAGACAGGAAGAAGAGCCCATGATTACCAGGGGCTGGGGGAGGGGAGAAGGGCATGCCAGTGTTTGCTGGGGACAGAGTTTCAGCTGGGGAAGATGTAAAAGTTCTAGAGAAGGAGAGTGCTGATGGCAGCACAATGACGTAAATGTACCTAATGCCACTGAGCTGTATACTTAAAATAGTGAAAATGGCAAATTTTATATTATGTATATTTTACTACAATTTTTTTGGAAGAAAATCACTTTATTCTAATTAATTCACAACGAATAAAATCATAACAGCTAATTGAAGGAGGCCACACAAACATTTGCCCAGCTCCAAATTCTACAGAGTAGAAACACCCCATTCCATTTCAATTCTGAAGCAAGGAGCTAGGAATGACAGGAGAGGTTTAACTGAAGGCTACAATTTACACCTTCCCTATCAATTAAATTTTTATATTAACTTGGTTATGAGAGCTGGTTTTCCATTTCTCCAGGTTGAACTTCTTGATTAGGCCAGTCTGTTTGCAAGTCGGCACTGTTTCAGCACCTCACTGAAACCCTCACAGGGCTTGACGTCACGCTGGTTCTGGGCACGCTCCAAAAACTGTTTGATCTCATAGAGGCAAGGCTGCTGCTCTCATGACGGCTTTACCAGTTTTTAAAGCACAAAAGAAAAAAAGAAAGACAAAGGCAAAAAAATTTAAAAAGAACACAAGGCCATTAAAAGATAGTGATATGGTGGCTTTGAATTTGTTTTCCAACTGTCAGATTACTGGAATGAGAGGCTCCTCCTCGAGGCCTTAAAATGAAAGTTGTAGAACTAAAGACGAAGCTCTGTCTTCCACAGCAGGAAACAAATACAGGAAATACAGTAGACCCTCAAACAGCATGTTTGAGCTGCATGCATCCACTTCTATGTGAATTTTTTTCAATAAAAGTTACACCGAGTAGGGCCGGGTGCAGTGGCTCACGCCTGTAATCCCAGCACATCGGGAGACTGAGGCGGGCAGATCACGAGGTCAGGTGATTGAGACCATCCTGGCCAACATGGTGAAACTCCGTCTCTACTAAAATACAAAAAAAAAGAAAATTAGCTGGGCATGGTGGTGTATGCTTGTATTCTCATCTACTTGGGAGGCTGAGGCAGGGGAATCTCTTGAACCCGGGAGGCGGAGGTTGCAGTAAGCCCAGGTCGCGCCACTGCACTCCAGCCTGGTGACAGAGTAAGACTCCATCTCAAAAAACAAAAACAGAACAAACAGACAAAAAAGTTACACCAAGTGGCCTGCCTCTCCTCCCACCTCCTCCACATCTTCCACTCTGCCTACTCAAGGCAGCAAGACCAACCCCTCCTCAGCCTACTCAACATGAAGACGATGAAGATGAAGACCTTTATGACGCTCCACTTCTACTTAATGAACAGTAAATATATCTTCTCCTCTCTATGATTTTCTTAATAACATTTTCTTTAGCTTACTGTAAGAATATACTATATAATACATATAACATACAACATATGTGTTAAATAACCATTTATGTTATCAGTAAAGCTTCCAGTCAACAGTAGGCTGTTTGTTAGTAGTTATGTTTGGGGGACTCAGAAGTTATATGCATAACTCAGAAAGTAAGATGCCACATAGTCTGTCTCACTTACAAATAGGAGCTAAAGAATGGGTACACAGGAACATGCAGAGGGGAATAACATATACTGGAGACTCCAAAAGGCAGGAGATAGGTTAGGGCTGAAAAACTACCTACTGGGTACAATGTTTGCTATTAGGCTGATGGCTACACTAAAAGCCCAGACTCTACCACTACACAATATATCCAGATCACAAAACTGCACTTGTACTCCCAAATTTATTTTCTAAAAAGTTATATACAGATATTTTTACTGCGTGAGGGGTCAGCACCCTAACCCCCATGTAGCTCAAGGGTCAACTGTATATTCAAATACCTTTCACTTAATTCAGTCAATATACAATGTGCATCTCCAATGTTCCAAGCCTCATGCAAGCACTGAAAGGGGATCAAAGTTGATTAAAAATGGCCCAAGGCGGCCAGGTGCAGTGGCTCACACCTGTAATCCCAGCACTTTGGGAGGCTGAGGGGGGCGGATCACGAGATTAAGAGTTCGAGACCATCCTGGTCAACATGGTGAAACTCGTCTACACTAAAAATATAAAAATTAGCTGGGCGTGGTGGCACACACCTGTAATCCCAGCTACTCGGGAGGCTGAGGCAGGAGAATCGTTTGAACCCAGGAGGCAGAGGTTGCATTGAGCCGAGATCATGCCACTACACTCCAGCCTGGTAACAAAGCGAGACTCTGTCTCAAAAAAAAAAAAAAAAAAAAAAAATGGCCCAGGGCATCCTAGGGAGAGTGACACAGATACACAAATAACTATAGCACTGGGCTGACTTGGACTAAAGTTTATAAAAAGAATACAAACGCAGTAAGAGAAAAGACAACAGTAAGTTTATCACAGTTTTCCAACATGAGCTCAGGGAAGGCAAATTCCTAACAGTTTAGTGAAGGAAGTCAAGTGCATGACCTTGGCCCATCTGCACCTTTGCATCCTCCCTAGCGAATGAGGAGGGGAAATGCAGTATACTCGAGGATCCTCCTAGCTACAGGACTCTGCCATCCTACATTTTACATAACAGGGAGGGTGGCCACAACGTTTCAGGATGTGGGGCTGCATCTGACCCACAAGAGCATTTTCCTAACCTCTTCACCTCCATCCTACAGCTGCTCCATTCTAACACCCATGAAAAAGCTCAATAATCAACAAATCTTCTCTGCACTTTATTTCTCCTCTGTATTTATATATATTTTCAATTATCCTGCAGGATAGCTCTCTGGGTTTCCACAAATATAGAAGAAACACACACACCCCTGCATTTTTTTACTCTAAAATTTCAGTTTCTAATTAAATCTTGTACATCCCTCATCAAGATCCATCTACATATAGTTTTATAGCCTGGAAAAATAGACCTATGCTGTCTTTTTCAGATGATTCGTGTTTTATGGAATAATAAAATGGGTAATGCTTAATTAAAATGAACATTTTAAATGAATTAAAATGAGCAAGTGTATTCTACCAACTTTGAAGAGTTTGCATGTTTTAGCTCTTGGATGTGTACGTAGCAAAACTGTTATCAATCCATGCAAATCCCCCTAAATTCTGGTTTCCTTCCATTTATCCTAGATGTCTTCAGAAAAATGAGAAAGCCTGGCTCAAGTAGAAAAGAATGAATGTTGTCCCTTCATTTTATTAAAGCACTTTGAAAGGGGCAACCTATTACAATGATCCCTTTGCAATCTTGCAGCAACTTAAGTATTTGACAAAAGACAGGAAGAATCCTGAACATGGCAGCATCGTGCTCTAATGAAGGGATCTTCAGAATGATATGACAGTGGGTTGTGGAATCCACCTGTTTTCAAATCTGGGCTGTGCACTTTCTGTCTGTGAACCTTAGACAGGATACATAACCTTTCTAATCCCCAACTTCCCTACCTGTTAAATAGTTTAGTAGTAGTAATACCTAACTCAAAGAGCTATTCTGAGCTAAACAAGAATGTACTGATGTGAAGCTCTTAGCACAGTGCCTGGCACGTAGGAGGTGTTCATTTTGTTATTGATCAATTTATATTGTTCAATACAACCACCAGCTGCTTTGCAATCTTAGACATTTCATTCAGCCTTTTTGTATATATCTTGGTTCTCCCTACTTCTCTCTTACAAGGGTATTGGGGAAAAATTGAGGTCACATGGGTAAAAAAATAGGAACTACAGGAAAATATTAAACTCCCTCGCTAGTGTTGAAGGAGCAGGCTGCCATGTTGTGAATATCTAGGTTGGGAGGCCCACATGGTAAGGAACTGAGGGAAGCTGCCAACCAACAACTAATAAACTGAAATCCTCTGTCCTACAACCACAAGTTACTAAATTCTGCTAACAAAACTGGGTTCTTCCTCGGTGAAGCCTCAGATCAGACCACAGCCCTGGCTAACACATTAATTACAGCCTTCTGAGTGAGACCCTATGCAGATGACCCAGATAAACTGTGTCCACATTCTTGACCCACAGAAACTGAGATAAGAAATGGATGTTGTCTCAAACCACTAAATTTGTGGCAGTTTTTTATTGCAGCAATAGAAAACTAATACTAATGTAGATGTCAGGAATGCAAGCAGACTCACATGGTACAAAATACACCAAGTATTTCTATGATTTAATACCATGCTGTAGTGACTCAGCCTTTTTGGAACACCAGGCAGGGAAGGGTAGGAAACTAAGGACAGATACTTAGGAGGGTCAATGGTAAAAAAATATTTTCCATAGTAATGGGGTATGGAAAAAGATTAATAGTTTTCTATGGCATTTCATCAAACAAGTAACAACCAGAGGTTTTGTTTTTAATTTTTTGTTTTCAATTTATTTTCAAATTAGGCAAGTCGGCCTTTTCTGAATGCCAAATAGGGCAAGAGATTTTGTCAAGGTCCAAATCCTCTTGCCAAATTGCATTACCTTATGGGCATGATTGGAAATCTCTCAGGGCTTAGTTGTGGGAAAGGTTCACAAGTCACGTGCCCAGATTGGACGGCCCACATGCAACTCAGTTCACATTAAATATACTCATCCAAAGCAGGAGATCAGAAATGTTTGTGAAGATGTGGAATCTGCCTTCGTTTTCTAATTACTACAATTTTTCAGCTCCTCTCACAAATGGATATTCTATGCTATTCAGCCACTTTTCCAGTGCTCTTACAGTAACATTCTCTGCCCTTTATCAGTATTCCTATTTATTATACCCCTAAAATCTGAATCAGTCTGAGGCCCTCACAAGCGTTTTTCACAGAATTAGGAAATTTTAAGAGTAAGACAGGTCCTTGGAGATAATCTTGGTCATATTCTCTAATTTTACTAGAGAAATTGCAAGGCCCACAGAAGTCAAAGGAGTGACTCAAGCTTAAAAGCAGAATCCCTTTACAACCTTTAAGACGTTTCTTGAGAACAGAGATGAGGAGTATGTTTCTCCCTTAACCTTCCCTTTCATCTTTTCCTGCATCTGTCTGTTCAGATGCCTGCAGCCCCTGCAAAGTACTTCCTCTGCCAGGGAAGCATTTCTGTGAAGTTTCAACTACGAATGGAAGAGTTCTCAGGTGGCTCCTGTTTAGCTTACAGGCTATGGTGACATTCATGACCCATCAAGTTTCTGCCATTGCTGTCAATCCCCAAGAAATGTCACCCAAGTTGTGACAACAAAAATAAATTATCGACTCCACTGCCTAAGTGATGAGTTAAAGTTTAGGCACAACGTAATCATAATCTACATAATCCATGTAGATTCACCGATTGCAGCTTAAGGAAAAAGACAGGAAGGAAATCTTTTTTTTTTTTTTTTTTTTGAGACAGAGTTTCACTCTTGTTGCCCAGGCTGGAGTGCAATGGTGCAGTATCAGCTCACCGCAACCTCTGCCTCCCGGGTTCAAACAATTCTCCTGCCTTGGCCTCCCAAGTAGCTGGGATTACAGGTATGTGCCACCCCACCCAGCTAATGTATTTTTAGTAAACATGGGTTTTCTCCATGTTGGTCAGGCTGGTCTTGAACTCTGGACCTCAGTTGATCTGCCCACCTCAGCCTCACAATGTGCTGGGATTACGGGCATGAGCCATCACACAGGCCTAGGAAATCTATTCATTTAAATTTAACAATTATTTACAGAGTTATTACCTACAATTTTTCTATAATTTATCTATCTGTTCAACAAACACTGAATACCAATCATGTCAGCCAAACTGCTACCAGAAATAAAAAGATGATGCAAGAAATAGGCTGCCCTCAAGGAGTTTGCACTCTAGTGAGAAGTAAAATATTTAACAATTATAATAATAGGAAATCTATTTTTTTGAGACAGAGCTCTGTTGCCCAGGCCGAAGTGCAGTAACATGATTTCAGCTCACTGCAACCTCCATCACCTGGGTTCAAGCAATTCTCCTGCCTCAGCCTCCTGAGCACCTGGGTTTACAGGCACCCAGCTGGGTATGGTAATAGGTTTATAGGCACCCAGCTGGGTATGGTAATACCCAGCTAATTTTTGTATTTTTAGTAGAGATGCAGTTTCACCATGTTGCCCAGGCTGGTGTCTCCTGATCTGAAGTGATCCTCTTGCCTCGGCCTCTCAATGCGGGATTCCAGGTGTGAGCCACTGCACCAGGCCGGGAGCCTATTTATTGAGCATTTACTATGGGTCAGGCAGGTTATAGGTGCTTTAGATGGATTAATTCCCTTAGCTATTATTGCAACTCGATGAACTAGGCACTATTTTTATCCCCATTTTGCTCAAAAGTAAACTAAAGTGCAGAATGATTAAGTTACTTGCCCAAAGTTCATGTATTCATTATTTTAACAATTATCTGCCTACCACTCTAGACACAGCTCTATGTGCTGGGAATACAGCAGTGACAAAGAGATGAAAATCACTGTTCCCATGGAGTGCACGTACTAGTGGAAGGAGACAAATATTAAGCAAGAAATAAGTAAAAATCAGTATCAGAGACTGACAAGTGCTATACAGAAAAAAGAAAACACTTGAATGTTTGAGTTACTCATCACTGAGGTTTCTCCTTGTGATGTGTGCTGCATGTGTTAATAAAGTCTCCATTTTTCTCCTGTTATCTTTTTGCTAGTCTTATTTAGAGGAAAAAGTTTTTTTTCTCCTACACCTATCAGCTCTCCTCCCCAGGCTTTAGGGGTCCTCATCTGTAAAATGAAGGAATTAGACCACAAGAACTGCAAGGGTCTTTCTAATTCTAACATTCCATGAGTTGATGATTAGGAAGAAGAAAGATGTCACTGGCAATATGGAAAAAGCCAACTGAACATAGTAAGGGCTACTGACCACATGAGACTCCAAAGCTCCCTGAGCCCGGTCAGAGGACGAGGGGAGCAGCTGAGGTTCCTTGCAATCCTCCAGGATGCCCCTGGATCTCCAGCACTGGAGCAAGAGTGATGCGAAGGAAGCGCCTGGAAAACACAAAGACAAACACCCTCTACCTGGCTACGAGACAAGGACAGCCATGAAGGTGAGAGCTGGAAACTCCTCAGAATCTGACTCTGCATGTTGCAGAATTATCAGATGAAACCAGGTTGAGAAAAAGCCTTGCCAGGTGTTGAGTCACATTAAAGAAACTCGTCCTTCTCCCTCCAGCCTGCACCATTAGGATTTGCTCCATTTTGCTTCCCTGAAGTGTAAAACTGGAAGGGACTATAATACAACACGCTTCAACTAGAGGACCCAGGATCCAGGAAAAGCAGCGAGAAGCTAGGGCAAACTCCAGTGCCTGGGAGGAGAATTCCAGTGTCTGATGGAAGAATTCCCTTCCTAACAGCAATGGCCCTTGCTGCTGTCACGCCCTTTCTCTCATCTGTATTCTTTTCTCCAACTTTCTCCATGCCATTCTATCCTTGTCCCTATCCCTGACTTTCTTATTTAACTCTCAAATCCTAATCATGTTAGGTAGAGAAACCTCTCTTTCAATTCATTCGGATCTGCTCCTATCACAGTAATTTTCTAAGGAGTCATATGAATTTGGGACAGATTTGATATCATTAGAAGGAAGGATAACATACCTTCACTTCACACCAGATGAGTCTGACATGCACAAAAATGCCAGAAATTAAATGTTTCACATGGGCCTATCTTCAGTATCCTTTAACAGGTCACAGCAAAATTCAGTAAACAAAGGGCACAGAGATGACCTATACTAAGTGACATATACCATCTTTATATGACCGGTTCCAAATTTTGTTTTCTTAAATCACATGTCCATTTAAGGGAAGAAAATCACAGTGCTAAACTGATACATAACACATGTTGAACTGAGTTCTCTCCTAGCTCCTTAAAGAGAGGGTAAATAGCATCTCTACGGAGAAGGAAAAGAACATCTTATTCCAAGCACCAGCAGGAATATGTCTTCTAAAGAGAGAGATGGGATGAACGCACATAAAAGTACATGTGGATAAATTATTATGACTTTGCAGAGTTAAATATCTGAAAGCAGAGAGAAGGCTGTAACAGACACAGAGACAATAACCAGGTGGAAAAAGAGTCTTCACTGGACAAGTTTAACAGGGGAGGAGATATTTTAAAGCACTGTTTTGAAAGTGAGAGCCATGTTTAGGCAGAGAGGTGCCCATTCTGCCTGTATATGATCATCCTCCCACCTACTCTCTGCACTAAATGACATGAGCAATATATTGAGCATTACAGAAGACAGTACACTTGGTTTAAACATGGCCATTGAACTGACTTGTCTTAAGGGATGAACTTTTTATAAAAGCAACAGATGGTTCCCCAATTCAGATAATTCCATAAGAAGCTATTACAAAATATTTCATGTGCATTAGATCTTGCACAGCCCTCATACTAAGTTAGTGGCCCAGTTTTCAACCGGGGACAGTGAGACTAGGGGGTTAGATAACATGCAGTCACAGAGCTCAGAAGCAGCAGGGGTAGAGTTTGAACCAAGGTTTACCAAACGGTCTGTGTTCTTAACCACTGTGCTAGGTAGCTACAAGAATCCAAATACACTGGATCTCTAATAAGGTGGGCCTAAAATGATTTCCAAAAAGCCATCCAAAATATAATACCCTGTTACGCCACGGCATGATATAGTGTTTCTCTACCACCATCCCTTTCAATAAATTTTTATTTGGTACAACTCCATCCTATCTTCACATGCATGTGTGTTTGTGTGTGCAGTGGCTGTATAATCTCTCTAGTTCCAGGGAGAATTGGTCCCAGAGGACCAGCTGTTTTCGCCAAGAAGAGAGACTCCTGCTATCCACTGGCCCTCTCTGGTACTCTTCCCTGAAATCGTCACTCCCTCTGCTAGCCATAGAGTGTCTGAGAGCAGATGGGCAGGGATGGATGTGGGTGCAGCAGCCAGCTCTGCAGCTTCCCCCAGTGCTTCATCACTAGAAAGCAAATGGATGGAAGCAGCTGGGGACAAAGAGAGTGCAGAGAAAGCACTGAAGGACACCAGAAGTGGGTAGTGGAATTGCCCTAGCACACACCATTGCTGCCCCTGTGATGGAGTTATCTTGGTCCAGTCCTTGGACAGAGAAACACTACTCCATGACCACAGGCTGTTTGTGAGGTCAGGCATGTCCTCTAAGCCAACTGGATATGCCACCAAGGGAAAGCGTGAGAGGATGACACTAAGTAGCACTGACCCAGATGACTATTGTGGGAGAGAGGTTAGGCGAAAGTGAAAACGACCTATCTACAAACCCCAAAACTGAAGGGGCTCACAAAAACATAAGCACAGCATGACTTGCCTCATCTGCCTCCATTAACTGCATACGCTGCATGTTCCAGTCAAAGCCAACCACTTGCCAGGGCCTGAGTGTAACATGTTCTCCATGCCTCTGACTTCTGTGAAGTCGCCCACCCCATGTGCCTTCCCCTAATCTATCAGATGCAACACTATCTCCACCGCCATACGTCTTCTCTCCCAAGGAGAGGTAAGCAACCTCTCTCTAGGACCTAAGTATTACAGTGCATGTAATAATGCATTCTATTTTATTTTTAAATGTATTATTATTATTATTATTGAGACAGAGTCTCATCCTGTCGCCCAGGGTGGACTGCAGTGGTGCGATTACTGCTCATTGCAGTCTCAACCTCCTAGGCTTGTGATTCTCCCAACTTAGCCTCCCAGGTAGCTAGAACCACAGGCACATGGTGATATCTGGCCAATTTTTTGTAGAGATGGTTTCATCATGTTGCCCAGGGTGGTCTTGAACTCCTGGGCTCAAGCAATCCACCCGCCTCAGCCTTCCAGTGATGGGATTACAGGCCTGAGCCACCACGCCTGGTTCATAATGCATTCTAAATCTTGGTTTACATCCTGCCTCTCCTAACTAGATAGCAAGTTCTTCAAGAGCAAGAACCAGGCTTTATTAAGACAGTGCCTGCCAGTTCCAGGTAGATGCTAAATAAAGGAATGCAAAGAACTGACCTGATTAGACACGTAAAGGAACAACAACAACAAACAGACTGGTCTTACAAGGAACATGGCTTTACCTGCAAAGAATTTAACGTTAAGATGAAGGCAACAGGCATGAACTATACTGAAGTCAAGACTGAAGAAACAGTTTCTCCAAGCACTGAGTGGTGCTGGGAAGTTGGTGGGAGAAACAAAATTAAAATAAGATACTTAGTCTGTCTTCTGTTGCTTATAACCAAATCCCTAAAACTAGGTAATATACAAAGAGATGAAAGTTATTTCTTACAGTTATGGAGGCTAGGAAGTCCAAGGTCAAGGGGCCCCATCTGGGAAGGGCTTTCATGGTGAGAGGGACTCAGCAAAGTTCCAGGACAGTGCAAGGCAACAGAAGGTAAGGGGTAGAGCATGCCAGCTCAGGTCTCTCTTCCTCTTCCTATAAAGCCACCAGTCCCATTCCCGTAATAACCCATTAATCCATTAGCCCATGAATGGAGTAATCTGTTCACAGTGCAGAACCCTCATGACCCCACCACCTCTTAAAGGCCCCACGTCTCAACGCTGCCATACTGGGGTTTAAAGGATTAAGTTTAAACATGAATTTTTGGAGAGGACAAACATTCAAACCACAGAAGTGTCCTGTCTCCTGTGAAGTTTACCTGCTACTTCTTCACACCAAACTGAAATACAAAGCACTGAGGACTTATCTTTATTGTGCTTCCTGCAAACATTCTCCCAGTGTGCAATACTACTGCTGGTTTCAAAATAATGGAGTCATGAACACAAGGAACTCTCTTGCACATGGACAACTGATTATATGTACATCAATGTATTCATGGCAAACTTGCTTGCAATTGCCAAAATCCTAGCAGCAACCTTAATGCCCACCAATGAGAGAGTGAATGAATAAACTTTGTATAATTGCTCGTGATGGAACATCATACAGCAGACAAGGCAAATTAACTACAGTGATGTGTGGCAATATAGATGAATGCTGGCAGTCAAGACATTAAGTGGAAAAGTAAGCCTCCGCCAGGTGCAATGACTCACACCTGTAATCCCAGCATGTTGGGAGACCGAGGCAGGTGGATCATGAGGTCAGGAGATGAAGACCATCCTGGTTAACACGGTGAAACGCTGTCTCTACTACAAAATTAGCAGGGTGTGGTGGCAGGTGCTTGTAATCCCAGCTACTCGGGAGGCTGAGGCAGGGGAATTGCTTAAATCCGGGAGGTGGAGGTTGCAGAGAGCTGAGATTGTGCCACTGCACTCTAGCCTGGGTGACAGAGCAAGACTCTGTCCCCTCCCCCCAAAAAAAGTAAGCCCCAAAAGATTATATATGGTCTGATATCCTTTTTATAAAGCTGAAAGGCAATAAAAATTAGATAAATATCTATATAGCTACATACTTTTTATGTGTATTTTTTAATGTGTTCCATTTTAGAACTACATCTAAGTGAAATAAAGTATGTAGAAAGATACATACAGGATTCAGACAATAGTTACTTTGGGTAGCGGAAGAAAGGGAGAGGAGGCATGGGAAGGACATCAATCTGGTCAGACGCAGATTATGCTCAACGTCCTAGCTTTTCTTTGGGGGGATGGGTTTATGGTCAGTGCTACAGACAAGGTTCATGTTACCCTAGAATTCATATGTTGAAATCTAACCCTCCATGTGATGGTATCTGGAGATGGGGTCTCTGGAAGGTGATTAAGTCATGAGGGTAGAGCCCTCAGGGATGAGATTCAGGTCCTTATAAAAGAGGTGCTAGAGAGATCCCTCGCCCTTCTGCCATATGAAGACATGGTGAGAAGTCAGCAGCCTGCAACCCAGAAGGCCCTCACCAGAATTTGACCATTTGGGCACCCTGGCCTCAGATTACCAGCCTCTAGACAGAATGAAAGAAATCTCTGTCATTCATAAGCCACCCACTTTATGTGTTTTGTTATAGCAGCCTGAAGTGACTACACAGTTGCTTTTTACACTATTTTACTTCTTTTTTTTTTTTTTTTTTTTTTTGACAGAGTCTCACTCTGTTGCCCAGGCTGGAGTGCAGCAGTGCAATCTTGGCTCACTGCAACCTCTGCTTCCCAGGTTCAAGTGATTCTTCTGGCTCAGCCTCCTGAGTAGCTGGGACTACCGGCACCCGTCACTACACCCAGCTAATTTTCATATTTTTAGTAGAGATGGGGTTTCACTAAGTTGGTCGGGCTGGTCTCAGACTGGACTTCAAGTGACCTGCCGCCTCAGCCTCCCAAAGTGCTAGGATTACAGGCGTGAGCCACTGTGCCCCGCCCACATATCGTTTTTAGAGACAGAGTCTTACTCTATTGCCCTGGCTTGGGTACAGTGCCACAATCAGAACTCACTGCAGCCTCAAACTCCTGAGCTCGAGCGATTCTCCCACCTCAGTCTCCACAGTAGCTCAGACTACAGGTGTGTGCCATCACAACTAACTTAAAAATATGCAGATAATGTGTTAGGAAGTTAAGATTACGACTAATCCCATTCTTTGCATATGAAGTCCAATATCAAAACAGAAACAAAAAAATGAAACTACAGGAATATCATAACACAGTGCTGAAATCTATACAAAGCAGACAAGTGTCTTGTAAGGATTCAAGAAAGGGGGAGAAAGGACAGCTCACACTGCATCTGCCACAAACTGATTTACACCTGCCATCCTCTATCTAAATCATCAGCTGGAAGGAAGCAAGCACTGTGCATCCCTACGCCCTTTCTCAGTCTGCAGAACCACCTCTTTCTTCCTGGCATCTGCAGGGAGGACTTGAGATTGGACACCACCAGATGCACTTCGGTTACCTCAGCACCACAAAGCACTCATGGGCTGGCAGTAATCTCATCTCTGAATATTCTGACGCTTTTCAAACTGCATCATAAATTCATGCTTGTGACACTGAGTACGTGGAGCTTTTGGCAAGAACACCCTTGTGAACCTGTATTTGCGCACGAAAATCCATCTTCTATCTTCTTCGAGAAGTTATACTAAGCAGATGAAGCTCTCCCAGGAGGGTCTGGACCGTATGCCCTGGAGAGAGTGTGGCAGATGTCAGAGAAAAAGACAAATAGGAGGGAGGGAAAGAGACTCCCAGTGGGAGACAAATGATTCTGGAGAATCTGCCCCAGGGGGAAGTGTGGCCAGGCAGAACATGGAAACACATCCAATGTCCACAAAAGACATGGCAGAGAGCTCCCACTTCTCCAAACATCCTCCAACCAAGCCCCTAACCTGAAATTTCTGTTGATGCCAGCTCATTTTTTTCTTTTTTTAAAGCTAGAGAATTGAATGTTGGAACCAGAACAGCAAATTTGAACTGCTCAGGGAAGCTTGCTTGTTAGCCTAACTGTTGACATTTTTACGCCAGGATGACAATCAAGTTTTTCTCCTGGGGAAGACTGGAGAAGAGTCTCAGCCATGGTTTAAAATAAAATAAAATAAATAAAACAAAATAAAATAAAATAGCAAATGTACTGTGCTGTGTCTTTAAATATTCAAACCATGCCTACAGAAGCAGAGGTCAGGTCTGAGCCCCATTCCTCCCCACCTCCATCTGGACCCTGACCCTCCTATTCCTCATTTCAAGCAGACTTCCTCTACTTACTCTGGGTTTTGCAGAGATACCCTAATAGCATAAAATTATATTATAGTATTCCCCAGCCCCGGCCCCAGCCCAGGAGGTCAGTCTACTTCCACACTTTAAAATGCTCTTCTTCCATGCTCCCAGCAAACACCCCTCATTTTCCCTGTCTGGCTGAGTCCTGGGCCTCCTTCCCAGTAAATAATCTTGGTGAGATCTTGCCAAAACATTTCCTAATCACATATTTTCTTTGTCTAAAGAGAGTTACAGATGCAGTAAGTTGCCTTTGTTCCTAGTCCTTCCCACATTTTCAGGAGCCCATGTCATTTAATGTGAAGCTCGGTTTGCTTCTTTGAGCTACCACCACTTACACTTTATTTTGGAGCCTGTATTTAAATCCTAGATTAATCAGCATGGAGAAGAAAATTGTGGTAACTCCTCTAACCTTGCTCTCTAAACATATGAGATCTTGACCAGAGGATCACTAAAGAGCCTTCCAAGCGGCCCCTGGCAGCCGGAGCCAGATCTCAAGGACCAGCTAAGGCTATGGTTATCTTAGTAGGGTCTCCACACACCACCATACTCCTCCTGGGGTTTCTAGGGTTGCCCTAAACTGTGGATTCTTTGGCCCCAAATCCACAGAAGCATAAAGAGGCCCCTGAGATGGAGGAACACCTCACTCTGCCTTCTGCAGTCTTGAGGTAGGTTACACAGCAGGACTGAGGCTTCATGTAAGCTGCTGGGAAGCCCAGCTGATCACCAGTGGGACAGTGAGGTTTTGCCTGATAGCTGTGATTTTGTAGATATTCATCCCTCAAGGCCAAGGGAGAAAGGGATAATGGAAAAATCAAACCACGAGACAGCCACGAGACTAAAGCAGAAAGCATCCAAAAGCCCCAACTTGAACCATACTGGCGGCACTGCAATGCACCCAATGTTCCTCTTGCTAAGTTCATTCACTGGTTCTCCCACTGCTTTCTGGATCAGGTCCAAGTGCCTTTAGCGGGGACTACAGGCCCCTTAATCATGCCCCAAAATTGTACCTTTCATTCTTTTTCTGTATACACCAGACTCTTCCATGAGGCAGTCGGCTTCCTTTGCCTACTTTGATCCAGTTCTCCTAGACCACCCCGATGTGGCTAAGATCGGGGCTCTGGAGTCTAACAGGCAGCCCGGAGTCCACATTTCCTTGCTGTGGAACCCTGGGCCTGTTAGCTAACCTCACTGAGCTTTCTGAGCTGTAAAACATGAATACCAATAGAAACATCTTTCTCACATCGCAGACCGTAAAGATTAAATGAGTGAATGAACACCCGTAAGACAGACTTGATCAGTACTTAGTACAAGCCAAGCACTTAGCAAACGCTGGCTGCTGTCGCTGCCATTGTTATCATTATTCCAGTTCACAACAAACTTTCTCTGTGCTTTAAAGCCCTTCA
This sequence comes from Cheracebus regulus, assembly GCA_963574635.1. NCBI lineage: Eukaryota > Metazoa > Chordata > Mammalia > Primates > Pitheciidae > Cheracebus > Cheracebus regulus. The sequence goes on from CAUYQU010032241.1 coordinate 88,605, forward strand.
GTACATATTTGCATTGGGCACTGATCACATTCTGTTTTGTGCCATTACTCGTCATCTTAACACATATGGCTTCTCTCAACTAGGCTACAAGTCCGTTAAAGCTAAAGACTATAGCGTATGTGCTTTTCTTTCCCTACAATGCTTGAAAGTGTCTGAAATGCAGGAACATGACAAATGCATGCTATTTACCAATAATTACACAATACTGTACTTACAAAGCATTTACTTTGGCTAGAACTGTGTTAAGTCCTTCATATTTACTTAATTTACCGATTTCTCATACTCAGCAACTTGACTAAATGAGTGATCGGCACCCAGGGATGTGTCCACTCATTTTCTTATTAAGATAAAAAAGGCGGGGCTAGGAGTGACCGCTCACGCCTGTAATCCCAGCACTCTGGAAGGCTGAGGTGGGCGGATCACCTATGGTCATGGCCAAAATGGTGAAACCCCATATCTACTTAAAATACAAAAATTAGTCGGGCATGATGGCATGTGTCTATAATCCCAGCTACCTGGGAAGCTGAAGCAGGAGAATTGCTTGAACCCAGGGGGGCAGAGGTTGCAGTGAGCTGAAAAAAAAGAAAGAAAGAAAAAAGGGGTCGGGGCACAGTGGCTCACACCTGTAAATCCCAGCACTTCAGGAGGCCAAGGCAGGCAGATCACTTGAGGTCAGGAGTCTGAGACCAGCCTGGCCAACATGGTGAAACCTCGTCTCTACTAAAAATACAAAAATCATCTGGGTGCAGCAGTGCGCGCCTGTAGTCCCAGATACTCGGGAGGCTGACGCAGGAGAATCGCTTGAACACGGAAGGCGGAGATTGCAGTGAGCTGAGACTGTGCCACTCCACCCCAGCCCGGGTAACAGAGTGAGGCTGTGTCTAAAATAAAAAAGAAAGAAAGAAAAAAGGTATTGCCAAGCAAACTTTAATTTTAAGAAAACAACTACAACAGATTATTGAAAGTCACAGTAGTGCCAGGAGTGGTGGCTCACGCCTGGGAGGATCACTTGAGGTCAGGGGTTTGAGATCAGCCTGGTGAAACCCCATCTCTACTAAAAATACAAAAATTAGCTAGGCATGGTGGCACATGCCTGTAGTCCCAGATACTTGAGAGGCTGAGGCAGGAGAATCACTTGAACCTGGGAGGCAGAGCCTGCAGTGAACCAAGATCGGGCCACTGCACTCCAGCCAGGGCAACAGAACAAGGCTCTACCTCCAAAAATAAATAAATAAAATAAAAAATAAAAGTCATAGCAGTCTAAGTTGCTGTATGCATCTCTGTACCACTCCAAAAATATCCCAGACCTCTTTGGACAATCGAGGTGTGCAAAATGGTCTCTAAAGGGCATGAAAGCTCATAAAAGACAGAACAGTGAATTCCTGACAGATGTAAACAATAATTTCCTACTTCACCTTTGACAGCTCCAGGCCCTGGAAGAGCGCTTGAGTAAATAAAGACAAACTGAATCTACCATAAACTCTCTATCCCACCTACTGGTATCCTATCCCACTCACTGGGAAGAAAAATACAATCATTAGTTTCTGGTGAACACAGAAGCATTGATATTGGGCCAATCAAGAAGACAAATGAGGAAGAGTAATTATTTCATAAACTGTAAAACTATCCACAGCTTTTAATGTAGCAGACTGTTAAGCCTCAAATACCAGCATCTTTTTCAGGAGAAAGAGTGATAGAATTTTCCAGATTAAATCAAAGATAACATTTTAAGCTGTCTTACAACACAATGGAATTTTATTTTGTGTTCAATTCAGGGGTGAATACTAACCCTCAAGATTTTCTTGTAAAAGAAAATATGTGAATCAACAAATACTTCCACCGTGGACTAAATTTAATGTCTTTGAATGTTTAGTCTGACTGTGGCTGGCTGTGTTTGAAGAAAGGCTGACAAACTCTCTGTATATATATGCAAAGACTGTTTCTTTCAAATTCTTCTTTTAATGGCTGAGAAGAAAAAGGTTGAAATCATCCACTTTTGTTCAATCATGTGAACATAATACCCCATTTTATCTTTATTACAGAAAAGATTAAGGCAAGAATGTACTCTAATTTGCTATTACATTTACATCAAACTTGATCAAGACCATCTTCTCTATGCATCCTCTCTCCTTCCTATCACCCACATACGTTCATATGTATGTGTGCGTGTGTGTGTGTGTGTGTGTATTGCTGGTTTTTATACATTTGTTTCCCACTTCCTGGTTTTTACTCAGAGAAGTATTAAAAAGTCACAAGGAAAAAAAGTTGTCACTTTTATTTTACTCAGAAAAAATTAGGAAGTGCCCCAAATTTCAAGGGGGAACCTTCCCCACAGAAAACAGAGCTCTGTTATTACACACGAAGGGTCTCTGCCCTTATTTCTAGATTTCAAAGGGGTGATTTAAGTAGCCTGAATTTTCCGTTTCTTTTTTTTTTTGAAATGTTCAGGGACAATTAAGCATAACTGATGAACAAATTGACCAAAAGTACCACAAAGCTCAGTACTGGTATACTCTGGATGGTCCTATTTACCCTGTGGAAAAGTTAGATGCTGAAAAGCTACACATTACAAATGAGTGTAACTAAAGCCAGCATTAACAGTGAAAAAGGTGCCTGGTTAGAGGACACTCTGCAAGGCCACCAAACTCTTCATGCAGTGGCAAATCCCTCCACTTGGGACACTGTACCCTGGGCCAGCTCCTGCTGTTCACCTGGTCCTCACACTCATGCCACCTCCTAGGCCTTCCCTAGCCACCCGACCTGGAAGAGGCCCACCCCGGGCCTGTGTCATTCTATGACCTACTGTGTTCCTTTCAGAGCACTGATTGTTAGCAGAAATTATCTTGCTCTTATTTTATTTTTATTTTGTCTGTTTCCTCACATTAGAAAATTGGCTCTTGGGTTTTAAAACATCAAGGCCTTACTTTTATGGGTTGTATCCTCAGTCCCAAAAATACTAGGCATTTTATTTGAACTCTAGGTATTAATTAGATAATATGAAAACATGACCGTTAGCTTTATGAAGTGTGATAATGACATTTTACTTGCTTGTTTTTTAAGTCTGTTAAAGACACAATCTGAAGTATTTATAGCTGAAATGATGAGTGACTTAAAAATAACAGGGGAAGGAGAGGGGAGGACGACATAAGGATACAGATAAAACAAGATTAGTCACGTATTGATCACTGTTGAAGCCAAGTGATGAGTATATATAATTAATTACACTGTTCTCATTACTTCTAAATATGTGTGGAAGTTTCTCTAATAAAATCTTAAGGCCTGAGTGTAAAAATGAAGCAAGTTATATTCCATCTATTTAACAGAATATTTATTTGATCTTAGAGACAGACTTTCTAAGCAAAATATTAAAGGAAAAAAACCACAAAGAATATGTTTTAAAAGCTAAATAACTAGATGCTCATTTAGTCTATCAAATTAGTAACATTTCAAAAAATGCCGCAGGGGAGAGGCCACGAATTGTTAGAGGCACTGATTTATCTGCCACTAAGAAAAAAACCCACTTTATCATTTACAACTATTTTGTATTTATTAAAACAACTTGGCTGGGTGCGGTGGCTTATGCCTGGGTCAAGGTCAACAGATAGAGACCATCCTGGCCAACATGGTGAAACCTCATCTCTACTAAAAATACAAAAATTATCTGGGTATGGTGGCACGTGCCTGTAGTCCCAGCTACTAGGGAGGCTGAGGCAGGAGAATCGCTTGAACCCGGGAGGCAGAAGTTGCAGTGAGCCAAGATCACACTACTGCACTCCAGCCTGGCAACATATCGATACTCCACATAAAAAAAAAAAAAAAAAAAAAAAAAAAAAAAAAAAAAAAGAACTAGATACACACATGTTTACAATTCATCTTAAGTAAAATTAATTGGCCACATTGTTCCTGAAATTTCTTACATGTAGGGCCAACTCCTTTGAATCACTATTTTCCTCAGTTGTCAAAGTCAGTGACAAATGACCACCTTTACCCTCTATCCATGTGGCAATACACATCTGTTGACTTGTCAATTAATTTTAGAACACAGTGTTTAGAAAGGTCAGGCTTTCATCTTTATGCACATTTTTGTAGTGTACTTAAAGAAATTCCTCTTGGGGAAAAAAAAAGCTCAACAGAAAAGTTTGGGAGGCAACTTTATGAAGGTCATATTATGAGATGAAATGCCATAGGAAAAAAAGGTAACATAAGAAAAAAGTAAAAGAACCCTTGAGGAAATTTTGGGTGGGGGGGGGGGGGCAATCTGTTTCTGAGTTTACAGCCTGGTGACATTTCTAGGAAAACAAACTACACTCAGGCTCAAAGTTTGCTCTCAGTTCCTTGAGGTATGGGAATCAAAGAAAGAAACAGACTTAAAAAGTGTCTTGAGAAGTTCATGCCTCCTTTCTTCTTTCCATTCCTACTACCATGAAGCTATGTTAAATAAGAAAATAATACAGTCTAGTGGCAGAAACAATCATGGCTAAAAACTGATCACAGCTAGGGTCCATCAAAGAAGGATGAGCAAATTTATTAAAGTTCTTCTGATATTTAAAAAATTTCATCTTAGTTGCATTATAGTTTCAGTACCTTATCTACCATCAAGGCATCAATTTGAAAAATGTGGCTACGTCTATGTCCTGTGAAATGTGAAATTAAATTTGTCTTGTAAAAATTCAAAAGTGGCCTGGCTCGGTGGCTCATGTCTGTAATCCCAGCACTTTGGGAGGCCAAGACTGGCAGATCACTTGAGATCAGGGAATCAAGACCAGCCTGGCCAACATGGCAAAACCCTGTTTCTACTAAAAATACAAAAATTAGCCAGGCATGGTGGAATGCACCTGTAATCCCCACTATTCAGGAGGCTGAGGCAGAAGAATTGCTTGAACCTGGGAGGTGGAGGTTGCAGTGAACAGAGATCAAGCCACTGCATTCCAACCTAGGTGAGAGAAGGAGACTCTGTCTCAAAAAAAAAAAAAAAAAAAAAGTCACATGTTCATGTCCAGTTTGAATTATTGAATCTAATCAAGGCAGAATATTTAAGTAAAAACAATTAGCATTCACAATGAAAGTGCAAACAAAAATACACTATATAAGCATGGTACTGGTACCAAAACAGATATATAGACCGATGGAACACCACAGAGCCCTCAGAAATAGCACCACACATCTACAGCCATCTGATCTTTGACAAATCTGACAAAAACAAGCAATGGGGAAAGGATTCCCTAATTAATAAAAGGTGTTGGAAAAACTGGCTAGCCATATGCGGAAAACTGAAACTGGACCTCTTCCTTACACCTTATACACAAATTAACTCAAGAAAGATTAAAGACTTAAATGTTAAGACCTAAAACCATGAAAACCCTAGAAGTAAACCTAGGCAATACCATTCAGGACATAAGCATGGGCAAATACTTCATAACTAAAATACCACAAGCAAAGGCAACAAAAGCCAAAATTGACAAACGAGATCTAATTAAATGAAAGAGCTTCTGCACAGCAAAAGAAACTATCATCAGAGTGAGCAGGCAGCCTACAGAATGGGAGAAAATTTTTGCAATCTATCCATCTGACAAAGGGCTAATATCCATAATCTAGAAGGAACTTAAACAGATTTAGAAGCAAAAAAAAAAAAAAAAAAAAAAACCACACATACACACACATCATAAAGTGGGCAAAGGATATGAACATACACTTCTCAAAAGAAGACATTTATGTGGCCAACAAACATGAAAAAAAGCTCATCATCACTGGTCATTAGATAAATGCAAATCAAAACCACACTGATATCATCTCACACCAGTTCTAACTGGTGATTATTTAAAAAGTCAGGAAACAACAGATGCTGGAGAGGATATGGAGAAATAGGAACACTCTTTTTGGTGGGAGTGCAAATTAGGTTCAACCATTGTGGAAGACAGTGTGGCAATTCCTCAAGGATACAGAATCAGAAATACCATTCGACCCAGCAATCCCATTACTGGGTATATACCCAAAGGATTATAAATCATTCTACTATAAAGACACATGCGTACTATGTTTATTGCAGCATTTTTCACAATAGCAAAGACTTGGAACAACTCAAATGCCCATCAATGATAGACTGGATAAAGAAAATGTGGCACATATACACCATGGAATAGTATGCAGCCATTAAGAAGGATGTGTTCATGTCCTTTGCAGGGACATGGATGAAGCTGGACGCCACCATCCTCAGCAAACTAACACAGGAACAGAAAACCAAACACTGCATGTTCTCACTCATAAGTGGGAGTTGAACATTGAGAACACATGGACATAGGGAAGCGAACATCACACACCGGAGTCTTTCAGGGGCTGGAGGATAAGGGAGGGATAAGTATTAAGAGAAATACCTAATGTAGATGACAGGTTGACAGGTGCTACAAACCACCACTGCACGTGTATACCTATGTAACAAACCTGCACGTTCTGCACATGTATCCCAGAACTTAAAGTATAATAACAATAAAATAAAACAAAAAACACGAGAATAAAAAAAAATGCTGCATAGATTTAGTCACTAAATTGTGATCTGAAGTCCTTAATCAGTGGTGAAAATGAGCATGACACATATAATCAGGAATTTTCATTCTTAATTTCAGTCTTATTTCCTGATTTTCTGAATCATTCCATGGAAGTCACTGAACTTCTGTGGTTTATGATACATGGAAACCAAAAATACCAACAATCCAGAAGAAAGGGACATTAAATTTGTTAAAAATCATAAATAGCTAACTTTACATAAATATTTGCCTAAGACCACAGACCCCAAATCTGTAGCACACTATAAGGGAAAGAAAATTATCCTGAAAAACAAAGAAATTCAATGGATTTGCTAGTGTTCCAATTGCAATGGCTAACAGCTGCCTCAGCATGATAAATGACCATGCTTATCCCTCCATCCATAGTAGAGTAAATTAGGTCTAGACTCAGTGGGATGCAGGACAGAGTCCGCTCCAGCAGGCTTCCACAGAAAATGGCTTCATTTGTGCCATCAGAAAACATTGACCAGGCTTTGAGCACCCACCTACCTATATATGATGGTGCACATTTTCCTTGTCTACCCTGGGATCCAAAAGCAAAGAAGATTTTAAAGAACAGAAAGTAAGGAGCATCACAGAGGAGTAAATGCCCTTAAATGAATCTGAAACAAAAGTTCTGAGATTCATCCGAAGGCATGAGCCACTCTCAGCATTCCTTTATTTGAGGGAGACAGGTTAGGGAGAGGGCTGCTTTATGGCCAGATCCTGAACCTGGTGCAACTACTGTCTAAGAGATCATAGGCGTGTAGAAGTAGATCACCAACACCATTGGGGAAATGCTCTAATTAGTTTCTAAGCAGATCATTTTGCTGCCTAAAGTTGAAATAGGGACAGTTCATCATTTTAGCAAACACTTTGCTATCTGTTCTTCCCCTCACATGAGTCTTTAATGGCGAGAGTTCATCCTTGGCTGTGAGAAAATCAATGTATTAGGGCTAAGTCAAATTACATGAGATGCCTGCCTGGATATAGTCCCTGTCCTAGCTGAACATGTAGTATGGACCTTTTGGGCTGAAGACAAGCTACAGCACTATCACTAACAGCAGAAGAGGTTCTCAACCAAAACCAAAAGCAGCAAAATACTCCACTATTCAACCTAGTTTAGAAATGAGAAAAATGTAAACAGTGAAAATATCAAATAATATACATGGGTCCAATTTGCAATTTGGTTCTAGTATATTATCAGCAGATGTGAAATGTACTGACTGTCCCCCAATAACTGTAAGCTTTTTATTACTAACAGCCTCTATCTGAAGGGGCCAGAGTAGTTCTCTTTGGTTCTCAAGGGAATGCATCAGATAGCTGACCAAATTACTCTTGGAAAGTACAAAGCATGCAAGATTGAAACCCCTACCTGTATCCTTTCAGCGTTTAGAGGTCAAAATGCCCATATAGCCAGAGAACTATCGAGCTGGATGTCTCAACTTTTACAGAGAAAAACTGTAAGCCCAGAATGGTAAGCGTCTTATCCAAGGACACAGCTAGTCCTAATTCCCAGCCAAGTGTTAGTCTCACTAGACCATGATGCCAAAGTAAAATGAAATCAATGAGAAGAGATTTGTAAACTTGAGAAGAGTAATATAATGAGAAGGCATGTGAACACAGAGGATGCATAGTGATGGATGCCTACAGAAATGGGGTTACTCTCTGAGATGGCACATGGGGTCAAGAAGAAGCAAATCTAAAAGTTAAGAAACTGTTTCTCCAGCTCTGATACATGGTGTATAAAAGACACAAATCATCAAATGTTACAAATAATGGAAACTCTTCCTAAATGTGCCATTTCCCTGTGGGAGAAGAGAAGAGAGTGACAAGAATAAATAGAATCAGATCCCATGATGGCTCCATTTAAAAAAGTATTTATTTATAGACCGGAGAAACATCAAGACCATTCAACGTGCTTTGTGGCAAACCCAGCAAGAAGGAAAGAAAGGATCACTGTGTTCCTACCCTTCACCAGTCTGGAGAAACTATGGAAGGGACGAAAAGAGAATCTGTGGGAAGAAGAACTAGCAAGCTTTACCGAAGAAGAAATGGTCTTTCTAAAAAAAAAAAAAAAAAAAATAAATGTAACCATTCATTCATTCATTCATTCATCAAGCACTAAGAACTTACTCTACCTAGAATGCTGTGCATAACTGCTAAGAGTGGCTGTTTCTTTCCAAACAACCATCTGGCCTTACTTTTTTCTTTTTTTCTTCTACTATTTAGCTGCTCAGGGCCTTACTTTGATTTCAGTGCTGAGAGTCAAAGGGGTGGGTCAAGAAAACCCAGTGATCCTTTGAGACATGATCTTTTCCCCAAAATTGCTTATTCCTTATCTCCTGCACATTCAGATTGTGTTAAAAATTGTATATACACACACACTAAGGACAAGAACACTCTCCTTTCAACCTGAATGACATTAATAGCTGTGATGGTTAACTGTATATGTCAACTTGACTTGGATTATTGGGTGCCCAGATTAAACATTATTTCTGGGTGTGTCTAGGAGAGTACTTCTGGAGAGATTAACTCCTGAACAGTAAAGCAGTCTCCCTCTCCAGTATGGGTGGGCATCATCAAATCCATTATGGGCCCAAACAGAACAAGAGGCAGAAGAAAGAAGAATTCACCAGTCACTCCGTTTTTTCCCCTGCCTCACAGCTTACACTGGGACATCTCATCTCACCTCCAACCCCCAAACTGGGATGTATTTATAGCATCAATTCCCCTGGTTCTCAGGCCTTTGGACTCTGATTGAACTACACTAGTGGCTTTCTGGGTCTCCAACTTGCAGACGGCAGATCATGGGACTTCTCAGTCTCCATAATCACATGAGCCAATTTCTCATAATAAATAAATACAGTATCTCCTTGTGGTTCTGTTTCTCTGGAGAACCCTAATATAATCACTCATATTAATTCTTGAAGTTTTATAAACAATAGAAAAAGGAGATATAATCAGAGCAGAAAAGAAAGTGATTCCAAGAAAAGGAGAAACACATTTATTCTGCAAAGGGAAAGGAAACCAGAAGGAAGAAGGTGCCACCATGTAAGTTGAAGAGTCCATGGCATAAAACAATCAAAATGCACCTCTAATTGCCAACCAACTAGGTCTGTTAGTTTGGTAGCTAACCAAAATGTAGCCTGACCTCCAGACTAAACATACAGACCTCCTTCCTGACCTCAAGAGGCTCCTTACCTCGGGAAGTTGATCAGCATCCATGCTAAAAAGCAGCACACATTCACAACCTTCAAATTGCAGTGGGATACTGCTGAGACATGCTCTGATCTTTCGGGCCTCAAAGCACTCTCCCTTTTTGTTCTGTTTTCTGACCCAAACTTCTTATAATAATGATGTGATATGCATGGTACCTGGCCATCCATAACCCTTGTTCTTTAATTTATTCAGCAGTAGCCATGTGTCAAGGGCTGGATCCCATACTTGGCACTGGGAATCCAGAGATGGGCACAATAAGGCTCTGCAACCAAAGGGTTTGGCACAGGTGCAGGAACCTAACCAATGGGTGCTGACAGCATGGAGTGAAGTGTCCCAGCAGAGAACTGCACGAGGGCAAGCACCTACCCATGCCAGAGGATGCTGGGAGGGTCTCAGGTGACTGCACTGGGAGATGTCAAGGATGAGGAGGTGTATGTCAAGTGAATTTTACAAACATTATCATGGTAGATGCTCTCAGAAGCACTATAAAGTAGGTGCTACTATCCTCATTTTACAGTTAAGCAACAGGAAGTTTAAGGAGGTTCAGTAATTTGCCAAAGTTATAGAAAAGTGGCACTAGTGTAACCACACTACACAGCAAGCCAATTCAATCAGAGGACTCATCTTCTTCACCGGGATAATTCCGATCATCAGCACATAATAGGTGCTCAATACACATGCATCCAATCAATCCAAGTCACTGGACTTCATATCCCATATTCTTTTAGGTCCGTCCTAGTGAAAGTAATCATGCAAAGATTCATATAAACCAAAATCCAGCCATCCATCTGCTTAAGAAACAAAAAACAGGTCTTAGTGTAGCACCATCATTTCAGGCCAAAGACAGAGTGTATGTGTGTATGCATGTACATACGTATGTATACAGCCAAAGAATTTAGATGCATATGCTATCTATGTTCTCTTAGTCAGAGCCAGGAAAGAACTTGGATTCTCAGTAGCAGTTCAGTTCAGCTTTGTAATTATTGGCAGAGAGAGAGGCAGGAGGAGGGAAGAGAGAGAGAAAGGTTCCTCACAAAGCCAGACCCATCTATCTTGTTCTCCTTTCTCAGAGGCAGCAACTAGAATTGATCTGTGATCGTTTTTCCTGTCTTACAGGAATATCCAGAGAGCCACAGTGTCCTTGCAGAGGGAAGAGTGACTTGGGTTGGGTTTAACAACAAGCAGAAACTCAATTTAAAAACCAAACCACTGCAGGTCATGTGTAACTCAAGATTCTGAATTTGCAACTAAAACTTTAAAACTCCATATTGTTTTCCCTGCATAAGTAAACTTCTAACAACCGGCAATATCTGACAACACTGCAGATATGCATTATCCTCTGCTAATAGTCCTGCAGAGTCCTGAGGACTGGTAAGAAGGCTTGGGAGACCATTAGATACTGAGCCAAACACAGAAATAATCAAAGACCAAATTCTGTTTTCTACGCACTCCTTCAATCAGCAGATATTTATGGAGCACCAACCCTACACCAATACTATGTTTATCAGTTCAAAACCAAGATGGGCTTTGATCTCGTGGGCTTATTGGCAAATGATGTGTACAAGCAAGATGACATGATAGAAGTTTCAAAAGGGACGTCATGAGGGCACATAAGAGGGACATCTAATCCATATCTGAGGAGTCCAAGAAAAGACCCCAGGGAGAAAAGACCTAAGGAAGAGAAGTCAGCTGGGAGAAGAGGGATAGAAGGAGTGTTTCAGGGAATGGCATGGGCCAAGGCCAGGGGAGAAAAGGACGGCACCTCTGTGGAATGCTGAGGAGTTGCTGTGAGCAAGGGCAGTCCAAGACAAAGAGCAAGAGACAAATCACCCAGGGCCTTGCAGCCTGGTCAGGGTTAGTTGGGCTTTAACCTGAGGATAACAGAGACTCGTCAAGGCAACGAACGGGCTAGGAAAACACGATGATCCGGGATTGGAGGAGGGAAAGGTGGAGTGGATGATCCAGGATTGGCAGAGGAAGAGGCTGACTGAGCTGTGTCACTGTAACTCCCACATTTCCGAGCTGAGAGTAGACTAAGAAAAGGGCATAAAGCTTGTGTGCTCTGTCACGTCACCTCACTCGGCAGCTTCTAGTCTCTAATGACTGTCTGCTGTCCTCTCCAAAGCCATCAGCCAGGCAGGGCCCATTCCAAACTGACAAGGAAAGTGACATGAACAAGCCAAAAGTGGCCATAGGTGATGGTGAGAAATAAAAGGCAAGGAATGAGATGGGAACCTTAGACAACTTCACAGGATTATTTCATTCAACCATTTCTAGATACCCAGTTCCTCCATCAATTTCTTTCTTTCCTTTTCTTCCTTTCCTTCTTTCTCTCTCTCTTTCTTCCCTCTTTCCTTCCTTCCTTTTTGTTTAGAGACAGACTCACTCTGTTACCCAGAGTGAAGTACAGTGGCATGATCACAGCCCACTGCAGCCTCAGACTCCAAAACTCAGGGGATCTTACTGCCCCAGCCTCCTGAGTAATGGGACTGCAGGCACACACTACCATGCCCAGCTAATTTATTTTTTATAGAGACAAGGTCTCACTTTGTTGCTCAGGCTGATCTAGAACTCCTGGCCTCAAATGATCCCCCACTTTGGCCTCCTAAAATGTTGAGAATATAGGCATGAGCCACCACACTTGGGTCAAATTTCTTTTATAGAAAAAAGCCCATGTCTTCTGAATGTATGAATATTTCTTCTGAATGTACAGTAAGAGCTAACTTGAGAGGCAACATGAAATTTGATAAAGTACATTTTCCAAAAGGATTGAAATGTATAGATGCCCCTGTTCAGTGATAGACAATACTTTAAAAATGTGTATTAGGATAACTGAAGGATTTCCAGGGACTTTTTTTTGTTTGCTTGCTTTATTTTTGCCCTTTGTAGCAGAAGTACAAGCGGCAAACTCTACAAGGTCCTCAAAGAATGTTGTCTGGGTAATTCTGAGATCAATGTAAAAACACCTGGGAGCTACAGGTGTTCAGGGGTTACAGAAGAACATCTGAAAAAAAAAAATCCTGATGTTCTCACTCCTTGTGGTGATAAACTGTCAGGGACTGGAGGACTAGGCTTATCCCCATGGCTACAGCTAGGTCTGCAATTATTAACAGACATGTGCGTGCAAAAAAATATAAGGCCCATCTCAGGGAGCTGACCGAGGGCCTGGCTGTACCTTCACAGCCCATGATGCATTACATGCCTTCCATAAATGTTGGCTGAGGGGCTCCAGCTTTCCTCCAACATTAGGAGGGCTGTGGCTCTCACCAGATTATCCCTGCCATGCTTAGGGAAGCAGGGAATTGGTGGGTCTGGACACAGCCAAAGGCCTGCTGAGCACCAGGGGCCTTTGCTACTGGGGCAGTGAGAGAGTGGCAGCTAGAGAGGCCTTTCCCTGCCCCTTCCCACACCATCATTTCTCTAGGGGGTGGACACTCATGCTCTCCTGGAAAAGAAGAGCAGGAAGCGGCTGGCTCACACAGGGTCGCCCAACCAGGGTTTGATGGGGAAAATAGCAAAAATACATACACACACAAATAACCTCCACATTAACCCCCATGGGCCTTGAGCTACTGGGCACATTTTTAGCAGCACCACAAAAGTTGCCAAACAAAGTGTTTCTATCATCTCTGGCTGTTTTCTGCGTGTCCTCATCATATTCAAACCATCGACTCCTCTTTCAACAGTAAATCCCGAGGGCAGGGACTCTATGACCACTTTCGGAATCCTCCAACTTGGAGTCTTGGTGCTCCTTAATGAAAACTGCACATAAAAGAAACACTGCTATTGTTTAAAAGCCTGAGCTTCCCTTCCTAGGTCACTGGCTGGCCATCTGCTCTCTGGCCCAGAATTCCTGCTTTCCCTCTTCCTCCACACGCCCATTTGAACATCCTCTGGCATTTTATATTGCCATGCCTCATGGCCTATGGAACTAACTAGGCAAGGACTTCCCAAAACTGAAGGCGAAAAAGGAAGGAAGCCAACAATCTGGCCACGCGAGCACACGGCTCTTCATTGTTTGCGAGATTCCGTGCATTGTATCTGCGGGGTGGTCTGTCAGTCCCCAAGGTGAAAGCCAACTAATATGTCAAATACGCAGTACCGTTTGCACCTTTTAGAGAAGGGTGGGAGGGAGGTCAATCTTTCTGAATAAAGAGAAATTCCCTAAGATAGATTTGCATTGGTAGAGGACTTAAAAACTATGCCTGCTTCAACCAAATTCCAATATATAGCCATTCCATGCCTGAGTTTTGTTAGTCAACTCTCCACTCACAACAGCTGTGGAATCACTGTCAAATTTCAGTCTAGAGACCCCAGGACACAGTCTGACTAAATCGGGGAAAAGGAAAAGGATCATTTTAACAATAGTCACAGGCAGTATCTGGCCAAGATCAAATGCATGACCATTACACAAGAAGACATTTGGAAATCGAATACAGCAATATAATGAGACCAGCTCTCCTACAAAAGAAATAAACTGATGTATTTCATCAGCTACAAAGATAACATTTGGAGGGCCTAGTAGGAAACAAATATTGATTTCTGAAGGAGTGATTCACTCTTCCAACATACATTCCCGCTAATCACTACTTCTCAGACCCTTCCTATGTATTACTAAAAACTCCAGGTCTAGACCTGATTTTACTGCCTTTTTCATTAGTTCCACATAGAACTCTTCCATGCTTTCTCCTCAGACACTCTGGCAGCAGAAGGTTGAATATCTTAACAATGATTTTCTCTTGATACCACGATATCCCTTATTTTATTCTGGTTTGTAGTATGACCTCTTCTCTCCAACAGCAACCTCCCTCAATAGGCATCCAGATTTTCTTCTTCATGGACATCCCCAAATTCTTTCCTGGCAGAGTAAACTCATCCCACATCCTGCCCCGCCAAATCCCCTCCTCATTCGCCACTCCCACCTGCTCAGAAAGCTGCCCCTTCCGCAGCCAGGATCAACACCCTCATTCACACACCCTCAGAACACTGCAGCTTGGCACCATCAGAGCCACAAATGGCCCGCTGCGCGAGCCCTGCACAATTACTCTACTCCAGCAGCTGAAATCCTCTCCCTTTCCCTTCTGTCACTGAATGTTCAAGTTCAAGGTGACTGAGAAGTGCCAGATTTCGTCTGGAAAGTCCTCCAGACAGTGAAAAGGCTGAGGGAATGCAGAGGTTTTCTCCACCAGGCAGCCTTCCCAGAGCGGTAGGATAGCAATAGCTTTTGCTCTTGGCTAATGCAGGGTTTCCCACAAAGCATCTGCTCTGGACTCTTTCACGGTTCTCATCGGCTATGTTCACCATTTTCCTCCCCTCACCCCAAGGGGATCTTACTGCCACTCTGAAGTTCAATATTGCCAAGTGGTCCCTTTCGTAAGACTTGGCCACTCGGTAATAGCAAATATTTCACAGTAGTGACCCCGCTGTTAAGACGTGTGGTGGGGCTCTGTTATGAGCAGCATGATTTACACACTATCTTGCTGATTATCTCTTAAAATCTCTTTTAGCTCTGCATTTTGGTGAAGAGCACTGTATATTATATGTGAGCTTTGTCTCACCCCATTAAAGGAGGACAACTGTATTAGCCATCTGAGCCCGAGTTCCCATGTTACTTAATTGCTATGTCGTTGTGTTAACGAAGTTAGGAGGGGGGTTGGCAAGAGCATAAATCACCTTCACATACAGATATTTGTGGTTTTATTTTTCCTTTTGCCAGCTTGTCTCTCTGTTTCAATTGCCTACCATCTGCCTTTGAACAATCTAAGTGCGAGCAGATAGATTTTATTTGGAGGATGAAGTGCTTTGAGCTCATCCTAGCAAAGCATTTTCATATACTGGTGTTCAGGGCATTTTCTGTTTAATAGGATCTCGGAGGCGACTCGGTTTGGGATAGAAGTTGGTTCCTTCCAATACTCAGAGTACACTGTCAAATAAAAACCTCCTGACTACATTTTTCGGCAGAAGGAACAGGGCAGTCAGGGGCCAGAAGTCACCTCTCGCCCTACAATGAGCCGTACGAACACCTCACAGGAGCACAGGTAACAAGACAAAAGGCAAGTGCTGTTTTATGCATATGGCCTAGTTCCTACCGCAGCATTCTTCATTCATTTTGAGCTTAAACAAACAAACAAAAAGATCAGAGACCCAAACATGAAGCATACAGGACCTTCTGATTTGTGGGTTTTTTTCACATGACCTAAAAACACCCAATCAAAAAGTAGGTTCATTCACTCAGTTCACCTGGTTGAGTTTTTCACACTAATTAGGATTATTTTGACTTGAACCGATGTGTTATTTTGGAAATACAGCCTAAAATAAAACTAACTGCTGGTTCAAAAGTCAACACAAGGGTGGAGTCAGAAGACCTGACTTCTAATGTTGCAATAACAGCCTTGGGACTTTCCTGGGTCATTTAACTGAGCTTTGGGCCTCGGTCTGAAATTCCTTAAAACCAGAGCTCCAAAATTTCTAAATTCTGTCATTTTAATGACTTATTTATTTTTATTGATACATATTAAATGTACATATTTTCTGGGTACATTTAATGATTTGATACATTCATAATCAAGTTAACTGGTATATCCATCACCTTAACTATTTCTCTTTATACTAGAAACATTCAAACTATTCTCAAGCGATTTTAAAATGTACAATCGAGAGAGAGAGATCCAAGATGGCCGATTAACAACAGCTCAGGAATGTAGCTCCCAGTGAAAGCACAGAGAACGAGTGGACGCCGCACTTTCCGACGAATTTTTGATGCCCACAGACCAGGAGATTCCTGGCAGAGGAGCCACACGGGTCGCCAGCGTGACTCTTTTGGACGGCGCGGCGCTTCTCGGTGTGGAGTGTACGGGACTGGATGCCCTTTTAGTCGGGCTCGGTCGGTTCCATCTCCATAAGGAGAACAGCAATTGGAAGTGCTGAGGACTGAGAACAAGTACATCTGAACCCGGGAAGGCCCAGCTCTGTAGGGAAGGGGTGCCCCCCGAAGGAAAACTAAGAAACAGAAAAAACTTCATCACCAACAAGCTGGACGTCCACTCAGAGACCCAATCTGAAAGTCGGCAATTACAAAGACGACAGGTGGATAAATCCACAAAAATGGGAAAAAAGCCAGTGCAAAAAGGCTGAGAACACCTGAAATCAGAATGCCTCTCCTCCTACTGGGGATCGCAGCTCCTCATCAGCAAGAGAACAAGGCTTGACAGAGGATGAGTGTGATGAACTCACAGAATCAGGCTTCAGAAGGTGGATAATAAGAAACTTCTGTGAGCTAAAAG
>CAUYQU010032243.1:0-147250 GCA_963574635.1 Cheracebus regulus
GGTATTAAGAGGTAGGACCTTTACAAGGTGATTAGATCATGAGGGCTCTGTCCTCATGAATGGATGGATTAATGCCATTATCATGAGAGTGGGTTAGTTATTGTGGGATTGGGTTCCTATAAAATAAGGAAGTTTGGCTCCCATCCTCTCTCACAAGCTTGCTTGCTCTTCTGCCTTCCACCGTTGGATGATAGAATATGAAGGCCCTTGCTAGACACGGGCTCCATGCTCTTAGTCTTCCCAGCCTGCATAAATAATAAATTTAAAAATTTCTGTTATAAGTTACCAGTCTCAGATATTCTGTTATTGTAGCAGACACTAGTTTTTAAGTAAAGGACAAATCTGGACACTGATCTCACTGAATTTACATTCTAGTGGGGACAATAGTTTAAAAAGAAAAAGAGCACATAAATAATGATACGATTATAACTGTGGTCAGTGCTAAGACAGAAAACAATGTTGGAGAAATAAAAAGGTGAGCACCCTGTCATGCAGGACCTTGTAAGCCACATCAAGAATTTCTTTTGTATCCTAAGAGAAATGGAAAACACTTTAGGATTTAAATTGGAGGAGATATATATTTACTTTATATATTTTTTGAGACAGAGTCTCACTCTGTCACCCAGGCTGGAGTGTACTGGTGCGATTTCAGCTCACTGCAACTTCTGCCTCCCAGGTTCAAGTGATTCTCTTGCCTCAGCCTTCTGAGTAGCTGAGATTACAGGTGCCCATCACCATGCCTGGCTAATTTTTCATCTTTAAAGATTAGTGGTCTATAAGCAGAAAAAAATGGAGGAGATGAGCAAAGCAAGATGATGGCAGCAGTGTGGGTGAAAGTAAAGGTCTAGTTAGGAGGCTGTTGGTATAGTGCATGCAAGAGATGGTGGCAGCTGAACCAGAAGCATAGCAGTGTATATATGAAGACATATAGTTGCAAGGTTTGTCTACAAGGTAATGCCTTGACAGATGTTTTAAAGGAGACAAGAGTCAAGGGTACCATTAGCATTTCTGTTATGAGCAATTGGGAGAATGGGGAATGGGGAAATTGAAACTTTATGAATAAAGAGTAGATTTGAGGGATTAAAAAAGAATGAGTTCAAATCCAGGCTTGTTAAAATTGAGATATATGAAAGGTATCCAAGAGCAAGTAACATTTACTTAATAACACTAAGTACACTTAGTACACTAAGTAAATGTTGTAGGTATGTCTTTGGAGCTCAGAAAAGTCTGTGTTTAATATTGGTGTATATTATGTATATATCAATCTCCAAGTCATTGGTATATACTTAACACTTTTTATAAGCTGTGGGAGTAGAGGAGACATCGTAGGAAAACAATGTGGGATTAGCAAGAAACAAGGGTCCAAGATTGATCTTTGAGGAACTCCAATTTCTAAGTGGAGAAGGTGGCACTCCCAAAGTAGAAGGAGAAGGGTTGGTCAGAGGGGGTATCAGGAACACTAGATTGTGTGTCATAGTAAGTTGTGTGTTACAGAAGCCATGGAAAGAAAGACTATCAAGTGGGGAGCATGATCATTCAGGGAAAACCAAGTATGCAGAGCACTGGGAATATATGTTGGATTTTGTAATGTGGATACCATTGAGATCTTAGCCAGAACACTTGGAGTAGTGTGGTGAATTGGGAAGACAGCTATGAAAGGGAAGTGAAGCCATTAGGAAAATGTACACAGATAACTCTTTCTAGAAGTCTGATCATGGGTAAAATCTTGAGGTTCTATCCTGGGTTATGTAGCCTGCATTTCTCCATTTTTAAATGAGGATACAACCATACTTGGAAAATAACTTAAGAAAACCAAGGGTAAAGCCCTGTGGTTGGCATCATTCTGATCAATTAAGTTCAAATAAGATTTATTGTGTATGTGCTAGATTCTAGGATAAAAAGATAACTAGGATGAGGTACATTCTTGCCAGGATCTTATGATTTAATGAGGGAGACAGAATAAAATATGTGCATTTAAGAAAACATGGTACATTTGAAGATGCATTTGAAAAGCTTTCTAGAGAAAAAGACACATGAACTAAGTTATGAAAGAACAAATAGGAATTATCCAGGTGGTGAGAAGAAGCAAAGATACACCACAGAGGGAAATTACAAACACAGGTAAAGGTCCAGAGACATAACACACAATTAAAATTCTTTGTATACCCTGCCCACGTACAGGGAATCTACAAACACATCAGTCACTAGAATATATAGTTGCAGTATGAGAGTTAAGTCTGCAGAGGCAAGCTCATGGCTAATTTGTGTCATGTTAGGAGGATTTGACTTTATACTCAAGTAACTGGGTTCAAATCCAAGATCGACAACCTGTTAGTGCTGTCATTTTGGGCGAGTTACTTAAATTTACTGAGCTTCAACTTCTTCAATGAGAGTGTTTATTTTCAATTTATTTAAATGAAAACTTAAATAACCTTCATCCCAACAAAGATGTCAACTCTCAATTAAGGTTAAAAATTGTTATTAGAGGAGGAAGTAGCCTTAGACAATCTCATTCAATCTGTTCATTGTGCATATAAGGAAACTGAGTCCTAGGGAGATTGATTAAAGGCTAAAGCAATGAAAAAGTGAAAAAGCAGGCAGAGGACTGGTTGTCCAATGTCAAAGGGCCAGTAGAAATGCAATTTTCTGACGCTGAGCCACAAACTGAAGGTTGAAAATTAAGACAGGGATGGCAGGCAGGGTGCAATGGCTCACATCTGCAATTCTAACTCTGTGGGAGGCTAAGGCAGGAGAATTGCTTGACCCCAGGAGAGTTCAAGACCAGCCTGGGTAACATAGTAAAATCTTGTCTCTACAGAAAAAAATTAGCCAGGAGTGGTGGTGTGTATCTGCAGTCCCAGCTACTTGGGAAGCAGAGGTGGCAGGATTGCTTGAGCCTGGGAAGTCAAGGCTGCAATGAGCTGTGATTATACCACTGCACCCCAGCCTGGGTGACAGAGTGAGAATCTGTCTCAAAAAAAAAAGCGGGGGGACAAGAGGTGAGACATGATAGCTAGCTACCCTAGTGCAACTTACCATTTTGTATATATATATATATATATATCTTTTCCTTCCTAGTGTAACTTACCATGAGATAGATAGATAGATTGCAAGAAGCATGGTTTTGACAGAAGCCAGGCCAAGCTTATATTTCCATTCTGCCATTTACTAGCTATGTGACTTGAGTCAACTATTTTCTGTATCTGTAAAATCTGAAAATTACACCTTACTGACTTCTAAAGAAGTTCAAATAAGTTAGCATGTATGAACATGCTTAACAATTACCCAACACACAGGAGGCACCTAAACATTTTAAAAATTCTTTCTAACAAGAACACCAGGCAGACCGCCACAGACACAAATTGAGTATACTTAATAATACATACCCAGACAATTTATTCTCAAGACACCACAGAGAGTCTGGAAGTGGGCAGTAGACTATTTTATAGACCATTTTCTATCTTCCAGATTCCTGGACAGATGATGTCATGTTAGTCAAAAGCTCAGAGACCAAAGATCGGAGTCTGTATTGGACTTGGTGATGCCTTTAGCTAACAAGAAAGGGCCATGTGATGGGTTGGTGAGGTAGGTGTGGCACCTATCATAGAAATAAACACAACCAAAGCAAAGCAAAGTTGAAACAGGGTAAAGTAGAGAAAGAAGCAGTCCACCAATTCTCATCATGTCAAACACAAAAAGTGCTTTGTCTGGGAAGACATAAAATGCTTTCTCTGTAATTATTAGCAGCCGTTGCCTGAGAATTATTTTGAGCTTATTCCAATGTGAAAACTAAGACAGGACGAGTAAGCACTTTTCTTCAACTGCATGACCTTTAAGGAAGAAAGCATAGAGATTTGCTTGAAGTAGCAATAGGAACTAGTTCTGTAACCTTCACATGACTTGGTACACTCCAGCTCCCTGATGAAGAAAACAGGGGTCTTGACAGAACAAACCATCGGCAGAGTGTACATGAAGATTTGAACCATGTTTCATTGCTGCTGCTTTCCTTTGCTGAAGTCTACTAACTTCTCTGTCATGGGCCTTTGCTAACATACCTCCTGTTGAAACAGCAAAGCAAAAAACAAAGGGAGACAAGCTCGCCACATCCTTTGAATCTTTAGCCTTACAAATGTTTTGATTTACCAGATTCATACCACATAACACCTCTCTTTGCCCAAGATTAGATAACTAATTAAGTGTTTAGAGTGAGGGAAGGGAGAAGTAGTGGAATATAAATACCAATTGAGAACTTTAGCTCCTGGGTAGATGGTGGTGAAATTATCAGAAGTAGAAACATGGAAGGACATAAGGGGGAAGATTCATTTGAACGCCCCATAGGACACTGAGTTGGTGCTGTCCATAAGTACTTAGACATACATATGGATCTTTGTCTGAAGTAGAGAAATAACTGAACAAGATCAATACAAACCTACAATACAATGCTAAGAAGGCACCAAAAAATTGCATGTAACATTCTCTGTCGCTAGAAGTCAGATTTACTTAGGAATTCAAGTAGGAACTGTAGTGGTTTAGAAAGCGTATTTCTATCTTACCAAAGGAGGAACAGAAGAAGACTCACCACGAAATTTGAAGACAGGCTGATTAACCTGGGAAATAAGAGATATTTTCTAAGACAAAAGATTGACATCTTAGTAGACAGGTAGAAAGATTAAAATGCCATCTTGAAGATGACAGAGAAAGGACACCCCCATCTCCACCTGCCCTTTTTAGGAGCTTAGAAAAGGGGAAGATGGGTCGGTTGCTACCAAGTAAGAAATTGTGACCTCTTGTAACAAAGGAGAAGACAGCTGAGAGAACAGAAAACTATTGAGAAGCATTTTTAAAGCCACAAATAGAAATGAAAAATTGATTGGGTAAGTTTAAATAGTGAGAGAAGTCTACAAAGTGATTACAGAGTATCTGATATGATGGGGGAAGATGAAGAAGAGTAGCCTCAAAGGCTGAGAGCATATTGGGTAACTAAGCACAAACAATGAATAAGCAGAACTCTAGGCAAATATAAAGTAGAAAAAATATATTTAGAATAAAGGGTGACATGGTTGATCAGGAGTTTGTAGAGCAGTACCAGCAGAGACAGAAAAGAGCTGAGTCACTACTAAGGTGGAGAATTGACTCTCAATCTTCTGACACTGAGAGAGCCATAAAATAACTCAGTTCCCCAAGTGTGTTTCATTCCCCGTGAGGCCCACATTTAGAACTCTTCGTGTGCTTCCATCAGATTTCTATTGCCTTACTTCTACAAATATCTTTACACTAAATCCCTCAGTAGTTAATGGAGTCTGACATCAGTTGTCCCTTTTTCTGGCAGCCAAAATTGCCTAAAATGCTAAGAAGTGAACTTCATCCTTTTTACAGTGTATAGGCCCAAAATGGATAAAATTCTATAGACGTATGCTGCCCAGTGAGGACAAAAAGAGATTATTATCTTCTCCACTCTGGACGTTATCCCTTTTATTCCTTTATTGGAAGCCTTATCTCATTGCTGTTTATACTAACCTCTGTGTCAAACATCCTCAATTCTTCTCTTACTTATTTATTCATTCAACATATGTATATGCTAGGCACTGTTCAAGGCCCTGAAGCAACACTGTCCCTGCCCTTATGGAGTTTAGCGTCTAATGGTGGAGACAGATATTGAACAAGTATCACACTCATGGAAGTTTGATTCATTGCACATGACCAAGGAGATGGCCCCAGAACCACTCATGCTCACCATGAGACTGCCTGCCATCATCCTCCACTCCTCACTGGCAGGAAAACAGAGGCTCTTTAGAGCTCCCTCCCGAGGGAGACTTACAGTCTCTACCACTATTTCTGCTTTATCTTCACTTCAGTCAGCAGAAAAAACTCAGGCCTCTCAGGAGATCCCACAAACCCAAACTCAATATCCATGAGGCTGTGACTTCAGCTCCCACCCCACCTCCAACTCCTCCAACTCTTCCGTGTCCCCTGAAGAGTGCTCAGTGCATCATCACTTCCAACATCCTCAAAATGTCCATGAATGTTCCTGTCTCCTTAGGGCTCCAACTAAAAGTTACCTCTTCCCTGAGTTCCCTGCTTCTCCTCCAGCCTTCTCAGGTTGTGGCCGTTACAGCTCTCTAGGCCCGGGGGTGGGAAATGTGTCCTTGCTCCTCTTCTAGATCTTTTTCCATCTCTCCTCTTACCCCCTACACACACACACACACACACACACACACACACACACACAGAGTTTTGAATCTTATGTCATCAGACAACACTATTACCTTCCCTATAGGAGTCATTTAATCACCTGCCCTTTTCTCTCCTCTTTAAACTTCTCCAACACATTTACCTCTCCTGGTACTCTTAACTAATGACCCAACTGCCCTTTTCAATGATAAAACAGGAGAAATCCAAAGAGAACTTAAACAAGCCCTTCACATCTACCTGCCTAATTATATCTGAGTCATGTACTCTGCATTTTTGTCACTAGTGATGAATTATTTGTACTCTTACTTAAAGTTGCTTAAGTGTCTACTCAAGGGCTTTGCTTTAGCAACTCCTCCATTTCCTTGTTCACACAACGGGGTGTTTCACAATAGCTATAAAGATAAACATGTTACATTTTTTTCCCATCTTAAAATCCTCTTGACCTTACTTCTCCTCTAGCTGCTTCCCTATTTCTCTAGCCTCCTCTACACTATTTATACTCTAGAAACCTAGCTCTCCACCTAAAAATTAGGTCGCCCTTAGCAAGCTTTGTCATGTATCTCATTTTCAGTTTCCCCATCTATCCAATGTGAAAATTAATGCCAATTCCATAAGGTTGCTGAGCAGGTTAAGTGACTTACCATGAGCAAAGTACTTTATACAAAAAAAAGCATTCAATAAATGTTAGCTCCAAATTTCCTCAACACTGTGGGTTAAGCACAGGTAAACAATGGAGAAATGAAAACATGATTTTGTTCAAATGAACTGCACTCAAGCTATTCTGATAACGCACTGTACAAACTTCTCGTTATCTTTCATTTCCAGCTCTTGTCTTCACAAACCTATTATTTTGACCCTACCATTTGCTACAGCCAAGAGGAGACACCAAAATGATATCTATTTTTAAACATTTGCTAAAGGATGCAGAAAGGAAAATCCATTTCTAATGATTTTATGCCTAATCCATGACACTTGGTAGATGAAAAATTGGTCTCATTCTTCCATTGTAACTGTTCTTAGAAGTCACTTAATTTAAATATATATATTAATCAATATAATATATATATACATGGTAACAAAGCAAATAGGACATATGATAAAAAGCAAAAATAGCACCCATATCTTTCTCTTCTTGCCCCCAATACCACGTCCCAGAAGCAAACCCTTTCAATGTTTCTGTTCGTAGTTTCAGTGGTTACCTCCCTCATTCTAGATACTATGCTTTTATCTCTGTTTTGATGTATCCACTTTAGATAGTGTCTAATTACTCCCATATATGACAGCTTAAAATTCAGGTCACTTACTCATCTCTACTCTTCTCAATGTATATTATTAATATTAATAATTCTATCAGTTATCTTTATATCTTTACATAATATATTTAAACCTCTATTTCTTACCTCATCAGCTTTTGCAGTATCTCTTGCAACCTCAGTTACTAAAAGCATAATTTAATGTAAGCTTCATAAGGGTAAGAAGTTTTGTCTGTCTTTTTCCCTTTTCTCTGTATCTCAAGTACCTAAAACAACATCTGTACCCAGTAGGGTCTCAGCAAATATTTGCCAAATGAATGAATGAATGACTGCATTAAGCGTATCAGTGTATTAGCATCCTTACCCTTTCTTCTACATGTTCTATTTTTCTTTCTACCCATTACAATTTTGCTTTTTTACTATGTAAGTTTATTAATATTTGCATCCAGTCCTGCAAGCACAGAAAGGCCATTTGTGCTTTATTAATAGGTGACTAGGACTAGAAGTCTTTGCTTTTCCCAAACATTGTTCAGTTTTAGAGATGAACCACCAGGTGTTTTGCCCTCATGTTGGTTTTGGGAAGAAGGACTGGTTGCACCAGCTTAATTACAGACCTCAAACAAATCCCCTGATTTCAATTCCAGTTCTTATTCCTTCGGTATGGACTCAGGCTAGAGACTTCCTAGGATTTTGCAGAAGAGATTGACTCATATCTCCTTGTACCTTATCATCTATGAAACAATGAATTCCTTAGCCTGTTTCATTTATCAAGATATTCCCATTCATTTTTAATCTCCCAAAAGTTTATTAAAATCATTTGTTGGTTTATCCACAATTTCATTGTCTATAATGTCACTAGTTTATTTCTCTTTGTGCATCTCTACTTTTTTCTTAGTAGATGTTAAAATGAAAACTTGTACTTTGTCTGACATCTTAAACTAGAAGCATTAGAAGTAATTTTTAAAGTGTTCTATTTAATTTGTATGTATGTGAAAGAATTATGGAATACAGATGATTCATTATAGACAACTTCTTGCCTTTCTTGCTCTGACCTGACTTCTCACATGAACTATAATATATAATTGATCTTAGAACAACAAAGGTTTGAACTGTGCAGGTCCACTTATACATGGATTTTTTTTAATAAAAGTGACACCAAGTATGCCTTTCTCTCCTGTCTCCCCTCCCGCGTCTTTACCTCTTCTGCCTCTGCCACCCTGAGACAGCAAGACCAACCCTCCTCCTCCTCCTTCTCCTCAGCCTACTCAATGTGAAAATGAAAAGGAAAAAACCTTTGTAATGATCCACTTAATAAATAGTAAATATATTTTCTCTTCCTTATAATTTTCTTAATAACAGTTTCTTTCCTCTGGCTTTCTATATTGTAAGAATACAGTATATAATACATGTATAAAATATGTGTTCATTGACTATTTATTATCATAAAGCTTTGAGTCAACCATAGGCTATTAGTAGTTAAGTTCTGGGGGAGTCAAAAGTTATACACAGATTTTGGACTGCATGGGGGTGTTGGTGCCCCTAACCCCCATGCTGTTCAAGGGTCAAATATATTTAATATGTTAGTGTTGATTCTCTTGATTTTCCTTTCTTATTTTTAATTTATTTCAGAGATCTATGTTAATTATGTAATCCATATTTTAAGACACATTTTTTTAATTTTACAAAAATGCAGTTAATAAGAAAATGCATTTTAAAAATAAAACCTCCCTCCCCTCTGTATATATACTATAGATAAGCTCAAATCCTACCTCATAGAGAATCAAGAAAAGGGAGGGGTGAGAAGGGATGAATAGGCAATTGTGATCTGGCTTCCTCCTTATATGGCCACAGAGCCCAATGTATGGGTACAACCAATATTTCCAAGGTGATGCTCTAGAGAATTCTAGAAAAAATGCCCAAAGACTGCCCATACTTATCACACTTCTACATGATGAGAAGCAATTCTCTTACCAATATTCATTGATTTATCCAGCAAACATTATTTTGGAAGGAAGGAGTCTCATATTTACTGATTATACCATGTTCTAATTCTTCTACCTATGTTACCTTTTCTCATTGTTAAACTTAAGAAGATTTGTCATTTGAAGCCTTAACTTTGGGGATTTTAGCTATTTGCCAGTAACCCCAAAAGTGTAGAACTTGTAATTTTTCAAAAGCATTCATTTGATGCTGATGCCAAGTTGGAGGCTGAAGTAGTTGAGCAAGTCATTAATCAGGGAGTAAGATCAATTATTCTGAGCATCTCTATTTTAGCTTGAGTTTGTATTCTCACCTCTCTATTGTAGCTCTCCAGAAATATTATGGTAGTATCCTTGCATTTGAGGATTTCCATGTCTTAAGATTTTTCCTTAAGTATTTCAAGGGTCTATTATAATCCAGAGGTAAAATGATGCGACAGTGTTCACTCAAGAAAAATGTCAAGCTGATATTTAAGACCATTTTTTTCTGGCCTCCAAAATTCACTTTCTTCCTTTGCTAACCACTAAGTTTCCCCCCATGCTGGGGATAAAACTGCAGCAATAATCATTGTCTCCAACAAATCTACAGCCCCATAAGGAAGAGGGTACCTCTCACAGCAGCACACTATGCTTCAGGCAGGCTGAAGATTCCTCCACAGTCAACCAGACAACAATGAAGCTTTGTTACAAAATTAACTCCCTCCTAATGACCAAAAGGATAAGACAAGCAAATGCAAATCACTCAATTAAATCAGTCAAACAACCAATTTAATTATAGGTAGAGACTTCTGGCCTGAGGAGAATATGAATTAATTGTAAAAAATTGACAAAGAAACAAAAAATGAGTTAAGAAGCAATAGCCTAAGTTCTGCCAAACTCAGAGACAGTCTATGACTCAGGCCGCCTGTGGTTCACCAGCTCCATTGTACGTTGGAGGAGTTTCATAGAACTCCATTGTTCCAGTTCACAATAAGGTGGAATGTGAAGTGTTCCAGTTGTTTTCAGCAACAAGTAAATCAGTGCCTTTGGACACAGGCGATACTTGGTCAATGACCGAATCTGTTCCTCCCACCAAAATATCTCAGCTTGGTTTCTTCAAACCAATGAACTCTATTTTAGTAAGGGGAGGTTTGTCCATACTTTCTTTAATGAGATTAATAAGATCAAGCCTTCCATAATATCACTAATGTAGAAAAACAACCCCAAATCTCCATCCTCGATTGACTCCAGCAGATATTTATGAGTTTTTCCTGCTGGGTGTCACGTACGCTGTTTGACATGGATGTGGACTCAGTTCTGTTCTCTTTTCCAAGAACGAATTTCAAAACAACTTTAAAAAAAAAATGACATCTGGTCCCTATGCCACTTAGTTAGCTAAGATGCCCTTAGATAAGAATTGTAACCATTTAGAAGGCACGTAGGCCATATAATCAATGAAATTATCAGTGTTTCTCTTAAAGAAAATAGTACACAGAAAAGGTAAAATCTAACTCAAATTGCACATAATAATCACTCAAGACATCTATATGACACTTCAGAGCTATGGAATACCTTCACATCCATGACTTCACTGAATCCTTAGAAGATTCTTGGGAGATAGATGTTATTTTCTTTTTAACACATTAAATATCTTGGCTGAGGTGACACAGGTGCTGCATGACTGCAGCCAGCTCCATTTATATATAATTAATTTCTTTACTTGGGGCAAACCTGACCCCTGCTAAGAGAAGTGCTGGGGATGCAACCCCTGATAATGTCTTTCTTCACGTTGTGTTTGCAGTGTGCGTACACGTATTCTCAGTAAAATATCTAATGCTTGTTGGAATCAGATAGAAAGCAGTGTTTTTTTTTTTTGCCAACAAATAAGAAAACTCCAGCCAGGCATGATTCCAGTTCTGGTCTGCTGACCTGTTTCAGCTTGGACCTGGGCAGATCATAAATCATGATGAAAAGATTGCCCAGTCTTTGCGCCCACTCCCTCTTTGCCAGATCCACATGAGTTGCCAACAGACTGATTTAACAGATTGTTGATATGAGGATGACTAATGCCACATTCATTGTGCCAGGTAGCTTCTGTGCCCAAGCTCCTCCCTAGGAAAAGGCAGCAGCAACAGTTGACATTGCAAGAACTAAGAGGAAACTATGACCTAAGAGAGGTCACCTATGACCACAGGTCAGCTAGATGTGAATGAAAAATTCTTTGGCTGATTTATGAAATGGAAAATAATGTAAGGAACTAGTACTTATTCTAGAAATTCCATGAATTTTACTGAAATATTGTCGAAAAACAATATGTAAATCTTTCAAACTGTTGGCCAAAGGTAAATGTTAGTGGTCAGATTAGTGGAGAGTTATCCCAGCATGTGGCATGTAAAAGGTCACAAATGACTTTAACCTGTGTCAGCCTGTCCCTCCATTTGCCTCTCTCTGCACTGGGACACCTCCCTCTTCTATACTGAGGAATGAGCTTTGTCCCTCGTATCTTTCCTGAACCCAGGGATTGCTCTGACATCGCCATGACTCACTCTGCAGCTGGGAACCATATAGAATTTGCAGTCATTATCCTCTTTGATGGAAGCCACCCTTCCTTCACATGGGGCCAGCAACAGGGATGGCCGTTTCTTTTTTTTTCTGCCCAACCTATTTGTTTCCCATAGTGTCACCCCACAAAGCACCACAGGTATATCAGTTGTTACCAAATTAGTAAGATAACCAAAGAACCTGGGCATAAAAAAGAGTAGTTTAGTCCAAGAGAGATAGTCCAGTGGCAAAGCACCCAGCAAGTTGAAGGCCTTGCAGCGGTTCCTGCATGAACCCTCCCCAATTCACAACCTATTGCCCTGTCTGCACCTTTCTGGTCCTTATGTAATCTCTGAGATGAAAACCACCACTTTAGGAATCCTCACCCTTAACCCCAGTGGTCATCCTTCCCCCATGGGAAGTCCAAAGTGGTGCCATCCAGGGTAAACATCATGTCTGGGTCCTCTCTGAGAATTTCCCATCAATGAGGGCTATGGACATTCTTGTTTCTTCAGCTATCCTGCGAATGGCTGTCAGCCAAGATGCACGTATCTCCAAAGGACAGACATTCACTATCAGGGATGAGCTAGCCAGAGTCTAACTAGAAGTCACAAAGTGGTGGCCACAAACACGTTTTATTGGAGCCTACATTTAAAAAAGAGAAAGAGAGAATCAGTTTCTGGGGCAGAGAGAATGATGGCCCCCTCCAGAAGTCCATGTCCTAACTCAGAACCTGTGAATATGTTTATTTCCAAGGCAGAAGGGATTCTGCAGATGTGAATGAGTTAAAGATCTTGAGGTGAGGAGGTTATGCTGGATTACTCAGGCAGGCCCAATGGAATTGCAAGGGTCTTTATAAGGGAAAGAAGGAGGCATGAGAATCAGAGTGAGAGAAAGAGAGGCAATCAAGGAAGCAGAGGGTCAGAGACAGAGAGATGTAAAGGCGCTGCGCTGCTGCCTTCGAAGCTCATGGTAGAGGCCACAAGCCAAGAAATGCAGGTGGCATCTAAAAACCAGAGAAGGCAAGGAAATTGATTCATCTCTAGAGCTTCAAAAGGAAGCATAGCCTACCAACACCCTAATTTCCACCCACGATAAACATCTGACCTCCAGAACCATAAGATGGTAAATTTGTATTGTTTAAGCCACTGTCTGTGGTAACTTGTTACAACATCCATAGGAGGCTGATACCGTTTCCACCATTTAAAAGCAAAAGTTAAAAAAAAAAACTTTCAGACCTTTCTCAGAACATTTTTTTAAAATCTGTCCACAGAGGGCCTACTTTCCAGGGGAGAATTGGCATAGTCGCCTTTGCCTCTGTTCGAAGGAGAATGGGGTCTGCAGTTCTGTACCACTCCTGCCTTCACTGTGCTGTCAAATGCTGAGGGTGAAGAGCCGGCTGCCGATTGCTGTGGTCTTGGCAGTTGTGATTCATGGCTGCCCAGCCTCACTCAGTACGCTGCCATTGCAAGTGGTCTCACCATTCTTCCTCTACCCTTTTATTGACTTGAACAATAGCCTAAACGGGCAGTCATTTGAAGTTGAAAAATCTGCCAGTGGAAGGCTTCTGCTTATATCTTTGCCTCTGAAAGCATGAACCAGGGATGAGAGGGAAGTGTGTCCACGGGCAAGCTAGGAGGAGGGACAGAATTACCCAGGTAAGTATCACCAGTGCAGCTCCATACGATCTCGGGTTCCGACAATTTACTTTGACAGTGTTATTTCATAGGTCATTTGTAGTAATCACCTACACAAATAAGGATTCTGTAGATTATGATCATTTGAAGTCTTGGCTTTTTATTTTTTCAATTTGAGGGAAGAGAGATCCTAAATTAGATTTTAGCAAGGTCTGGTCAGTGATGAATGCATACAGTGTTTTATAAAATTATGTTTTAAATTCAGTGAATGTTAGCCAGATTCTGGATTGTTTTGTCTGAAAAGAAAAGCTTTGGCCACGAAACAATTTTCTAATGGTCTTGAAAATAGAAATGCATATTGCTGAAAATAGAAATGCATATTGCAATGTACTTGAAGCGTGGCCAAAGTAAAGTATTTCTGCCATGGAAACCACCTGCTCAACAACTTGACCACTAAAAAAATGTTTCCACTGTATAGAGAGAATCTTTGGCCAAGCCAGGAACACCAATGCTGAGCTATAAATGCCTGCAGTTACACAAAAGGCCACTTTATAAAATGGCGGTTGGTATTTTTCTTTTCCAGTAACACTGAATATCAAAAGGCAGCATCGACAGTATGCTTCCAGAAATCATCAGCATTTCCTCAGTTAAAAACACCTATTCAGAGCCTTCACTTGTTAGCAGGCAACTTCACCTGGCTTTATTTTTATAACACCTCTGATGGCTCAACTCTGCAACTGGCCAATCACTGTGGACAGGACAGGTCTATTATTAGATTGCTTTTGAAGAGTAAGCAGTCCAGAATAGTGGCAGAGATTTATTCTCCAAAATTGGCTGTTCCCTTGTAATGTAAACACTAGTCAAAGAACTAATCTCTCTGGGACATGGATTTGGAAAATGAGGTAGTTTTAAACTGCTTATGTGAATACGTTTTTTCAAAGAGTGAACTAAATCACACTGTTCTCTGTGGTATGTGAGATGTGAATGTGTGCCACATGGGGACAATTGTTAACCTGTCTGTTTGGGACCGGTAGTAGTGTGCTAGAGCTGTCTTAACAAACTCTCACAAACTAGGTGGCTTACAAAATACATTTACTGACTTCTCAGTTCTAGAGGCTAGAAATCCAAGCTCAAGATGTTGGCAGGGTTGGTCCCTTCTGAGGGCTCTGGAAGACAATCTGTTCTGTACCTCTCTCCTGGCTTCTAGTGGTTTGCTGGCAGCCATGGCAATAGGTTGGTTGCATCACCCTGGTCTCTTTCCAGGCGCTGGAAGTCAACTTTCCTCCATATTATACTGTGATCTTGTGATCCTGTCCTCTTTCCCTGCTCTGTCTCTTGTGACTACATTTATTCCTTGGCTCCAAGATCACCTTTTGCAGCTGATTCTGCAATAAGTTGCTATTTCCAGACTTTATTTCTCTACCTAGCTACAAACTCACGTTTCCAGTTGTTTGTATCTAAATGACAGTAAAACTAAAACTGAAAATATCATCTCATTCTCTTTGAGCCATCTTCTCCTATTACATTATTTCTGTTAATTTATTATTCTTGCATTCAGCCAGGCATTGTACCTTGTGGTCATCATGCATTTTTTTGTTGTTGTTCTCTCATATCCCATTTTTTTTTCTAGAAATCCAGTTGTCTCTGTTTCTGATATGTAAATTGTCTGCCTCTGACTTGTCCTAGTCCAAATCCTCATTACTTTTCGCCTGGATGGCTTAAATTGCTCCCTGTTTTCTCAGCCTCTCTTTGCTGCATTCTAAACTATTCCCTATTTATCCAATTTAATCCTGCAAAAGTTCAGCTGAAAAACATAATTGGTTCCCCCATTCTCTATTAATTTTGAAACTGGTATTTGTAACTGCTGTACTTTGGATATACAGTTTCTTCTGGGTTTCCTCAGCACAGGTAGCCACTTTGTATTAGTCTGTTCTCACACTGCTAATAAAGACATACCTGAGACTGGGTAATTTATAAAAGAAAGAGGGTTAATTGACTCACAGTTCAGCATGGCTAGGGAGGCCTCAGGACACTTACAATCATGGCAGAAGGGGAAGCAAACACATTCTTCTTCACATGGCGGCAGCAAGAAGAACAGAGCAAAGCAGGGGGAAAGCCCCTTATAAAACCATCAGATCTCGTGGGGACTATCATGAGAACAACATGGCGGTAACTGCCCCCATGGTACAATTACCTCCCACTGGGTCCCACCCATGATGTGGGGATTATGGGAAATACAGTTCAAGATGAGATTTGGGTGGGAATACCATATCATTCTTCTTTGTCCAAACTAGACTACTTTCTTTCCTTTTCTTTTTTTGAATTAAAAGATTGGATAGAAATGGATTATTCCAAACTTTAAGACCAAAGACTTATTATTCCATATTCTACATAAATTCATTTTCTGACAGCCTAACAGGATCTGTGATGACTGGCATTTTATTTGATCCTCTTTTATTTCATTCGACACAAGCCCTAATAAAGGGATGGGCTCATACACTCAACAAAGGTAGTAGGTGATAGCCTTTCCCAATAGGTCTTCCTTTAGAGTCATTAGCATTAGCATGATTGTCTTATTCTGTCTGCTAGATTGTAAGGTCCTAGAAAGTGAGGATTCTATTTTATTCATCTCTATAAGCCCTAACAAGTGTTTGTTCTGGGCCTCAAATAGACAACTAAGCAAAGACTATTAATTTAAACTAAAAACTATATTGGAAAATCAACTTGACAAACCAAGAAATTGTGTTCCCAGCCAATAGATGAGCAGAAGGTTGAAATTATTTGATCTTAAATATCTTGTTAAATTTGCATTAACCACTAGGTTATGTAACTTTATCTTTGAAACGTCCTAATGCCTTTCTTAGGAATGTTCCATGGGCTGCTTGCTAATGGCTGGGGACTTGGAAAAGAGGGGTGGAAAACAGAAGAAGGAATCTTCATGTGCCTTAAATCTTAAATCTTACTCTCAAGAACATCCCCATAGACAAAATTTGCAAACATACTTATTTCTGTTGCTCCTTAATAGAAGATTTCTTGTAAGAGACAAGGCTTAGCTTTGCCTCCTAATTATTTAAATTGAACAGTCAGTAATAAATGCTGGTCCTCTTAGGCTTCCTCACGAGCTGACAGTGAATCATCCTAGTCTATTTTTCTAATTTATCTTGGAGTCTGAACTCACCTACAGAGGGATGGCAGACTGCTTTCTCCAACATGACATCCCTGGTTTCCCCTCAGCTGGTGGGACACATATTCAATTATAATGAATGATGTTGGGATTTCTAAAAATGTAGAAGAACTTGACACTGTAACAGTTGTCTGAGTGCCTTGATTGAAACAATGAAATTCTTAAAATGTAGGTAAATGAATATGAAAAATATTCACCATTTGCATATATGTAGGAGGCATAGGGATCCCTTCTCACATTTAAAGTATACTTTAAATGTAATTCAAGTTGTAAAATGTGATAGACATTATTTCGAGAAAATGTCTATTAAATTGTAGAATCAATTGTGTGTAAATCACTGTTTTGTAGATCCTGTTTCATAAAAATGAAGCCACAACTACATGAAATAACTTGTCTGGGTCTTCAGAAATGATCCAATATTCAGGATAATTGTTGTTTACCATTAAGGGCAGTCAAAAACCAAGCCAGTTCTAAGTATTCAGACTAGCTCAGTGTTTCAGAAGTCAAGCACTGGAGGCAGGGCCTAGGCTTAAATCCCAACTGTATCCCCTACTAACTACATTAGCTTGGACAAAGTCGTCTAACCTCATTAAGCATCAAGTCCTCATCTATGAAATAAGTATAAGCATTGCCTTCCTCATAAGCTTACTATGAACATTTAAAAAGACCATACTAAACGGCCTACTCCAAAACAGCCACTCAGGCTACTTTAGCTATTTTTATTCATAGCAGTCACTCTATCAAATTAAGCTAATAATTGTGCTTCTTATTTTATTTCGGCACTGAGATATTTGGATTTCTATGGCTTTTCAAAAACAGCTTTATTGAGATATAATTCATATACCATACAGTTCACTCATTTAAAGTATACAACTTAAAAGGCTTTTAGCATGTTCAGAGTTGTGCAGCCATCATCGCAATCTAATTTTAGAATGTTTAAAATTTGTTTTTGCTTAATAAATTAATGATTTTTTAAATTGTTATATTATTCCTGCCTCTTAAAATTATTGCTAGGTTCTCTATAAGGATATATTGAATGAAAGAAGAAACCACTTTATTGCTGGAACTGGCAGTATTTTTGAAGTTAGAGAAATGAATAAAATGTGATTAGCATGAGGACAATTCTGGATGAGTTCTGTCTTCCTGGCGGTCTCACAGGAAGTCTAAGACCAATCCAGCTAGTAGAGCAGAGAAAAGGCCACAAAATCATTATTTGTCAGCAGCTGGCTTGTAGGTTGGATACTCTGCCCTGAGGATAGAATGAGTCTCCTGACCCAAATATATATAATATTTTTTAAAGGCTTGGGGGAGTAGCAAGGGCAACTCTATACTCCTAGGTGGTGTAAAGAGTAATAATAAAAAGTCACAGTGTGGGAGATCACGAATCACTTTAAAATTCTGAGGTCTGAAAAAGAACTCTGGATAAAAATTACTTTAAGATACATTACTTCGCTTTAAGGAGACGGGAGTTTATGGATGTTTATTTCATCCCTAGCTAAGCACAGATTGACTAAGATCAGCTATTCATGACTCAGCATTTGAGGGAGAGGGCTCTATTTAATGTTAGCTTGGACAGGACACAGAAAGTTAGTACCTGGTCAGGAAATTTAAACCCTAGCAGTGGTATTCCAAGACCATGGTTCTGAAGTTGTGGTGAGATGGGCTAAAAATGAGATCAAATGGCAAATGAAGAAAAGCTGGAACTACTTCA
Source organism: Cheracebus regulus (assembly GCA_963574635.1). NCBI lineage: Eukaryota > Metazoa > Chordata > Mammalia > Primates > Pitheciidae > Cheracebus > Cheracebus regulus. Next base: position 18,477 of record CAUYQU010032243.1, read on the forward strand.
CAAACTTTCCTGGGTTCAGCTGTGTTCAAAACACCCACAAACACATATTCATCCATAGACACATTCTTTGGTTCAAACACACTGATTGAAAACATATTAGATTTTGGAATTTTCTTAAATAAATCAATAGGGTCTTAGCAAGCTAAATATGCGTATTGTTAACAGTCACCAGAAGTTTCTTTGGGCTAGTTCAGGCAACAGCTGCATAAATATTTCTCACATTGGCTGACTGCCCTACTCTACTTCTTTGCAGGAAAGACCACATTTTTTTTTTTCCAGTTTAGTTCACTGGTTGTATCTCATGTGGACTGAATAAAGAATGTTATTTCTAAAACTAGGAGTGTTCCAAGTATAACTATGACTTCTGACAACTAAAGGGAGACAACTAAACGATTTTTTCCCTCTATTTTGCTGATTCCTGTTCATCCTTCAAGACTTAGCTCAGAATATTCAGTATCAAGAAATGAGGACCTATATGAATAAAACCATAAGATAACACAAAGATTTGAATAAATAGAAGACATGCTATTTAATGGAAAGAAAAATTAAAAAGTTTGAAATCAACTTTTACAAATAACATTCTCTGTATTGCCAGTCAAAATCTCAATGAGCTCATTAGGAACTGACAAAACAATTCTAATGCTCATATAGAAAAATAAAAATGCTGGCTGGGCGTAATGGCTCACCCCTGTAATCCCAGCACTTTGGGAGGCTGAGGCAGGTAGATCACCTGAGGTCAGGAGTTCGAGACCAGCCTGGCCAACATGGTGAAACTGCATCTCTACTAGAAATACAAAAATTAGCTGGGTGTTGTGGTGGGCGCCTGTAATCCAAGTTTCTCAGGAGGCTGAGACAGGAGAATCACTTGAACCCGGGAGGCAGAGGTTGGGGGTGAGCTGAGATCGCACCATTGCACTTCAGCCTGGGCTACAGAGTGGAACTCCATTTTAAAATTAATTAATTAATTAAAAATAAATACAAATTCTAAAAGAATGAGGAAAATTCTGAAAAAGAACAAGAACTTATCCATGCATGTTATAAAGCTGGAATTGGTATTGACCCATGAATTTTTAGACTCCAGTGAGTGCAAGAATAAAGTCTAGAAATAGTATCACATATACATGTGAATTTGGTATCCAATAACAGCTGCTAGTTACTCTTATTATGTGTCATGTATTATTCTAAGCCCTTTACATACACTAATGTATGAATTCTGGAAACAACTCCAAGAGATACATAGTATTTTTATCCCTGTTTTACAAATGAGAAAACAGATTCATCCAGTTAGTAAGCAATGGAACCAGAATTTGATCCAGGCAGCCTAACTCCAACACCTATTAATTTACTATACAGCATTTTATATCAACAAGGGTAACTAGTATAAAACCTTTTTATATCACAGCTAAATCTAGATGCCTTGAATAACTTGATTTAAATAAAACTGTAAAAGTACCAGGAAAGAGTGTGAGTTTTTAAAAAATGTGGAAAGGACTTTTTATAGCTCACCCAAAACTCAAAATCAAAATTGAAAAGACTGATAGATCCAATTCATAAATATTTTTAAATCAAAATGAAAGTGAAATAAGCAAAGAGGTGAAACAGCCATAGTGCATATGACAGACCAAAACTAACATCCCCAGCATGCAAAGATCTTTTATAAATCAGATGATGATAAACATGCCCATGAAAAACATGTATAATTCATGAAAAGCAGAAAACTAGGCAAGAAGTATGAAAAGTTTAATCTTACTGTTCATTAAAGAAATGCACATTCAAGTTTTTATTAGATTAACAAAAACATAGCAGATTGACAAAATCTGATGTTGACAAAGGTGTAGGAAAATGGTGATTTGAATTGGTACAACTTTTCTGGAGAGAATTTTGGCATTTATGAATCAAAATTTCAAATGTGTATAATTTATGATCTAGCAATTTTTCCAGGGAACTATCTGTGGAAATCATTGCTCAAGTACCCAAAGCTGTATACACAATGATGTTAACTACAGCATTATCTAAAACAGCAGAAAAACAGAAAACAACCTAGTTGTCCTCTGCCTAAATAAAGGCATAAAGTATGACAAAATACTACATGGCCATGAAAAAATTGTAACATGATTTTAAATTTATTGATCTGCAATGATATCCAGGTTATATTGTTGAATGAAAAATTATCAAGATATTGAATAGCATGTGAAGTATGGTCACATTTTTATAAAATTATGGGTGTGCAAACACATATACATGCATGCCTGGAAAGTTATTCACTAAAATGTCAATGGCAATGATCTCCGTGAAGAGATTTTGGGTGAGTTTTACTTTCTTGTTTATATTTTCATGTACTATTTGGAATTCTGTTTTTTTTTTTTTTTTTTTTTATATTTAGTCTCACAATGTCGCCTGGGCTGGAGTGCAATGGTGCGATCGTGGCTCACTGCAACCTCCGCCTCCTGGGTTCAAGCGATTCTCCTGCCTCAGCCTCCCAAGGAGCTGGGATCACAGGTGCCCACCACTACTTCCAGCTAATTTTTTGTATTTTTAGTAGAGATGGGGTTTCACCATGTTGGCCAGGCTGGTCTCGAACTCTTGACCTTGTGATTCGCCCGCCTCGGCCTCCCAAAGTGCTGGGATTACAGGCGTGAGCCACTGTGCTCAGCTTGAAATTCTTTAATGAGCAAATAAATATGACTAAACAAACAGAACAGACACAACTAAAGTATGCCTTCTCTAGGAAGCCTTCTCTAACTCCAGGTTGGTCTGGATATTGTCCTCTAACTTCCCATAGCACCATATACACATCACCACAGCTCTTCCACATCACAGTAAGATATTTATTTGTATGCTTTGCCCTTTCTTATGAAACATCAGTAAATACCTCTGATATCCTATTATTTTGTTTTTCCTGTGTGGAGCTCAGTGACTGACACATAGCAGGCACCAATGACTCAACCTATTTGGGAATTCAAACTAGCCCCCTCTAAAATTATATATTGTAGAAGGAAGTAGGTATGAGTTTTATGAGATTAAGATGTGTTTTTTTTCACCAGTAGTTTTCATAAGCTAGATACATTGTGGAGAAATACAAATTAATGACCTATTTATATGGATCCATCTACCTTTAACAAGATTCAAGGTCTCACTAAATTAACATCCTTCAGAATTCTTATTGGGAGTCCTGCTGTTTAAGTCTTGCTTGATACTGACACTAACTTGATACTGGGAGTATGTCTACTTTTCTGAAACTCTCACTTCCTGTATCTGCAAATTAGAAATGAGAATAATTCACCCAGCAATAGGAATCTACCTCCAATGACCAGTGATAAGGAATAGCTAAGAGAGTGTTTGCCTGAGGGCTCTATTTTAGGTATGCTTCAATTCAGCTCCAAATTTTCCAGTGAACTCTGTATTTTGACATTGAAAAACAATGTTTTGGCACTACACTATACTTAGAGACTTTCACAATAAGCTCCTCTTATCAGTTCATCATGTGATGTTTTCCTTTAACCAGATCACACATTTTATCCTGGGGTTAGTGCTTTTGGACTATAGTAACAGATATGAACTGTTGGTAGAAATGGTCGCTAACTAGTAATCATTGTTAAATATTAACATAAAATATAAAATACATGGAAGGGGGGAGTAGGTAACATATTGGGGGACCCAGTATGTAAGCTACCCAAAGGGTTAAAAGGAACCCCCTAACTGAAATTATTTAAAAGCTGAAAGACCTAAACTCCATATCCAAACTGGTAATATATTCACAACCATACTTTAAAGGATGGTGTTGGTTTTGTGGTATTGATGGTTCTATTATTGCTTTTAAAAATTCAAAGACATAATGTCATTAAATGAAAAGTTGTAGCTTTATCCCTTGCTAGACTAACTAGAGATAATCATTTGGCATTATTTCCATTCTCGGGTCTTCAGGTAGTTATTTCATAATTAGTTTGTTTCTCTGTGTTTAGAAGGGTGTGATTTTCACACATTCCTTCAGCCAATTGAAACACCAGTTTTTAATAAGCACATGAAAACTGTGACTCTTATTTTATAAATGTTGACACTTATGGGTCAATTCATGTCTGAGTATTTGTTTAATCTTTGGAAGTTAAATTTGGAATTTCTACAACATGTTATGTTAAACACATGTCACCATTTTGAATATAACATATTGCATAAAACTGTTTATAAGACCTGTATGCATTGTTAAGCATTTATTTGCTTAAAATCAAAGACCTAAGAGTTTTAAGAACTGCCAAACATCTGAGAATATAAATGAAATGCTGCTAGGAGAGAGAGAAAAAAAAGGATGATTAGAACTGCGAAGAATGAAAAAGAAGTATCAGATGCAAATAACCTACAAGCCATTGACCACACATTTGCACATGATGAAAACAGTATAACATAATTTACAACACAGTATGACATATATTTATATTTCAATTAACTTAGTTCTAAGACCATACAGTCTTTTCCTTCCTCTTGACACAAATACACTTTTCACTTTAAAAAGAAGGCAATCTTGCAGTCAATTTAATGACCATCAACACATCACAATAATAGGCTTTTTAAAAAGTCTGCTTATATCTTCCTAAACCTATATTTCCAAATGAGTGGTATAAGTTATTCTCCCAATAAGTCAATCACTGGGCTCATTAAGATTTGTATTTGAGAAGAATGAGCCTGTTAACAAATGTATAGATAAAAGATTTAGGTAAGGATTAGGATCTGCTAAAGTGGCTGATGTTAAGCCAGCTACATCTAATTCTCAATACTACTAATATAGCTCTATTTCGTGATTTAGCAACCTAAAACAATGACCCACTGTGAAAGATAAGTGATTTATCTCACTTCCTGCTTTCTCCCTAACCATTCTCTCAGGTTTTGTTGGTTATTGTATCCTTTTTATTAACTACCTTTCATGAATTCAAATAATAAGCTTAAATTCTTTTTATTTTTTCATTAATTTTACAAAGTATCTCAACTTCCACTCTATAAAGTGAGAATATATGAATGCTATACTATCCTTCACTTCTCACCTGTAACTCTCAGGTTTTGTTAACTATACCACGACTTTTAAATTACCAGTATTGATAACATTTACAGTATACCCTATCTTTGTTTTATGAAGTCTTGGGTGTTTTTAAAATATGTATAAAATCTTTTGGGTGTTTTATTTGTTTGTTTCAGAGACAATATTTCCCACTGTTGCCTAGGATAGGGTGCAATCATAGCTCACTATAGCCTCAAATTCCTGGGCTCAAGTGATCTTTCTGAGTAGTTGGGAATGCAGGTGCATGTCACCATGCACAGCATATTTTTTTTTATTAAAAATTTTTTTTTAGAGATGGAGTCTCCTATGTTTCCCAGACTGGTCATGAACTCCTGGCCTGAAGCAATCCTCCCACCTCAGCCTTTCATGTAGTTGGGATTACAGTAGGCATAATCCACCATACCTGGCAAAGACTTGTTTTTATAAAGGCTTTTAAAATAAAGTCTTGGTTTATAAAATAAAGTCTTGGTTTTTAAATAAAGTTTTGTTTTATAAAGTCTTGTCCTTATTAAATCTTCTAAGCTTTGTTTACTGGTTGATTCTAAAAATTGGAAATGAACAGCATATAGAACATTATTATTATGTTGATATTATTCATTACAAAATTAGGTATTATGATTAAACCTCAGGAGAAAGAAATGTAAGGAAAACTTTGCCCCTCAAAGGAAATGATTTAAGAATCAGAGTATCCATTCCCCTCCCACATGGTGGGAGCGGGAGCCCCCTCCGGGATTTCCCCTCTGGAATCCCCTGCCACACTCTTCGTGGAAGCCTTTCTCTTCTCCTTTCCTTCTCTTTCTCTACCTAAATAAAATCACCTTTATGCAACAACAACAACAACAACGAAAGAATCAGAGTATCCGGGCACAGTGTCTCACTCCTGCACTGTGGGGGGCTGAGGTGGGTAGATCACTTGAGGCCAGGAGTTTGAGACGAGCCCGGCCAACATGGTGAAACCCCATCTCTACTACAAATCCAAAAAATTAGCCAGGCAAGTGGTACATACCTGTAATCCCAGCTACTTGGGAGACTGAGAGAGGAGAATCTCTTGAACTGAGAATGTGGAGGCTGCAGTGAGCCAACGTCATGCCACTGCACTCCAGCCTAAGCCAGAGTGAGACCCTGTCTCAAAAAATAAAAATAAAAAAATAAAAAAAAAATCAAGGTAAACTTAATTTTCTTTTCTTTTACTCCAATAATTCCTCAGCATCATGCCATATAAAACAGTTTACTCTGTTTCATATATGGAGCATGACTTTCTTGTACAAGTTTCTGTGTTCTTCCTGAAGTTTCTTGTTGCCTTTTTTCCACATTACACAAGAAACATAGAAACCTTAATTTCATTAAGGTAGTCCAGCTTCTCCTCTTACGTCCCCCACCCTCAGTTCAGCTCGTTTATCTGCTCTCTCTTACTTGATTTCTCAATAGAAAGGTATTTGACATCTTAGATTAATCTTTGTGATCGCTTACTTTTTTTTCTCATAGTTACTTCGTTTGCTCCATTTTTAAGTCCAGCGTTTTATCGAATGGAGGGAAGAAGAGGCAATCATATTTTTAATTTCCTCTTGTTCTCTTTTTGCATAAAACCGTGTATTTGCTTTATAGATACCATTCCTTCATCAATCTCTGAGGACTTGAACTAGAATTTTTTAAAAATTTTCTTTTCTAAATTACCTGTTTTTGTTGGTCCACCACTTTCTTTTTTCATCTTAGTCCTATCTGATGCTGTTGATTTTCCCCAGATATCTGGCCATCACTGGTTATCTGCACATACTCATGAGAGAAAGACTAGGCTGATGAATTCAAGTAGCTCCTGTGGATTTCCTTTGTTGTTAAGTGGGGTTTTTCTTGAAAGATACCACACTCACTGGAAGGATTTCTGTGTTAGTGGCCAAGTCATGTCATTGGGTAGGCTTCCTTAAGGGCAGAGAGCACAAAGGTAAATCAGGGTTCCACTCCCATTATCAGAACAGGAAGGTGTGTCCTGGGGGGTGGTTGCCTGGGGGGCATACCTTCACTAAGAGCATTATCTCCATCCTGTTAACTTTCTTCAGCCATTCACTTGCAAATGTCACCATGTCAGTTTCACTGCAAGTGTTCTGCTTTGAGGAGCATCTGTTTCCTATAGATCCTTCTACCCACTTCCCTCACTGGTTTTCCATATCTGTCAGTCTAAGCTACTCCAGAAACAATGGTGTGTACCTGTGTTACAGCCCTTTGTACTGGGGCTTATGTATAGTACTCACTCATCTGTTCATACTTTTTTATGCCAGAAATTTGTCTTTGATCTGGTGATGATTCCACCCTAGGAATCCTCATTTGCCATAAACAAATAGGCCGCTTAGGCTATTAAGGATTTTCTGGCACTTCTCATTAGAAAAAGCTCATAGAAGGGTTGTAGGGTATGGAGGAGAGAAAGCCTTTGGATACAGACAGAAATTGTTTTAGATTCTGTTCTGCTACTTACTGGCTGTGCTAGAACATGACATTTATTCTAAGACTGTTTTCTCATCTCTAAAGCACAGATAATATCTTTTTACTGAGTTATGGTGAGGATTAAATGAATAAAGTGTTGACAAATAATAGATGTTCAAATGTTAATTCCTTTCCACTGGAGTGTCTTTACTTAAATATCTTGGATTTAATAGGTAAAAATATATATATCTATTTGGTTAATATATAGTAATAAAATATTAGTATCTATTTGGTTAATACATAGTACTAAAGAAAATATTAGTGCTAAATAAAATATATGTATCTATTTGGTTAATACATAGTACTAAATAAAATCTATCATTGGACAAACATTCTTTTAATTATCTTCACATTAAGCTCAAATATTACTTTAGATATGACTTAATATGTGACCATGTCCTGCTTATCTGAGATCATTTATTTTAAGGTCTTCAAAACATAGTTCTTCAAAACACAGATTTCTTTTGATGTGTTTTAGTTACCATAAAACATATCTATTCTCTTACATCTTTACTCTATTTAACTAGATTAACTTTTGTATTATCATTATTATAATTGTATACATTAGTTTAGGACAATGACCAAGCTGATTTTGAACATACTTCAGAAACTTTGCAGTGTACTTTTCTCCCAGTAAAATGCAATAAGGAAAATGTTCAAATAGAAAAATATATACTAACCTACATAGAGGCCAGGGTAAAGAGCATGCAAAAAAAAAAAAAAATGCACTTACTTGTATTGTACTTTGATCTCCCATTTGTCCATTCTTTAGATAAAATACTTGCTCCTTTTGGACTTTAAAACAAGTCTCCTTATAAGGAAAAAAAGTCATGTGTGACTAAGTGTAGCCAGTTCAGATTTGTGCTAATTGTGTATGTGTTGTCACAAGGTTCTTCTAACTTTTCAACTCTATTCTTGAATTGCTGTCTTATAAAACAAAAATTTTCTGATAGCAAAGATTTTTCTGGAAGGTGGAGCAAGAGGAAGATGACATTATAAAAAGAAGGAGCAATGCTTAACTGAAATTATAGAGTTTGAAGTATCATTTGAGGGAGAGAAGTAAAACTCAGTGGTCTTTTGCCTTGGCTGAAAGGAATAGTGGACTAAATTTATTTTTAATCACAATAAATATTAATGTTAGACTAGATAAGTTGTATACCTATTTTACTCTGTTCTATTAAAATTGTTAATTTCTATATCAACAGTCTTAATGCAAACATGACTTCTATTTTAACCTTCCTTAGAATGTGGGGGGAAAATACATAATAGCAGACAGATATAATCTTGTTGAGGAAACCAAATTATTATATAAAAAGATTTGTTTTTAAAACTTCATTAAAAACAAATTATGAGAACAAACCCTAAACTGTTCAGAGTGGTGGGTACTTCTGAGGATTCAGGGAGTGGGATGGGAGAAGTGAACTTTCATTCTTTAAAATTTGGTGCTTTTATCTTTTTCAAAACAGGAGTGCACCATCTTTATCATTCCAGCAACTTTGAAAAGCTTTTTTTTTTTTTTCAAATGTCATTATCCTACAGCCCAATAGTGCAAACACGTGGAATAAAGGAACTTTGTGGTTGAATTCACACTTAACAAATGTATGACAAATAATGAATACACAGATTATTTGACCTAAGGAATCTCCAATAAAGGATTCCTGATAGCTTAATATTTTTTAACACAAATGTCTGCCCAGTTCTTTCTTATTCTTCTACTTCGCAATTCTTGTACATGCATTCTGCTCTCTTCCTGCACTTAGTAGCTTTAATTAAATTCTATTTCCTTGCTCACAATCTCCTGAGAGAAAATCTTTCAAAATGGCATGTATTTTGTTTGGCTAGCAAAGTGCTTTTAGCACTTTCAAATTAGTCTTCAGTATTTAAGAATTTGGAGATTCCAGGCTGGGGTAGGGGGGTGGGGGGGGTGGATAGGGAGAGGTGCGGTAGCTCACACCGGTAAATCCTAGCACTGGGGGAAGCCAAGGCAGTCAGATCAGCTGATATCAGGAGTACGAGATCAACCAGGCCAACATGGTGAAACCCCATCGCTACTGAAAAAACAAAAATTAGCTGGGCGTGGTGGCGGGTGCCTGTAGCCCCAGCTACTCAGGAGGCTGAGGCACAAGAATTTCTTGAACCCAGGAGGCAGAAGTTGCAGTGAGCCCAGATGGTGCCACTGAACTCCATCCTGGGTGACAGAGCGAGACTCCATCTCAAAAAACAAAAAACAAACCAAAAAAAAAAAAAAACAATTGGAGATTCCAGAATCCCCAGCTCCTCTTTGAAGATCGAAAGATCTGACAACGCAGGACCCACATTCCAGCATGGCAATGGGGAGTGCTCACAGCTGACCCCTTAGCCTGGGTGCCCCCTATTACCACCACAATAGGACTGCCAGGGCCATGTGCCATTTATTATGGCTCTTGTATTGTCTTTTGTCTTACAGAAAACAGGAAAGTAATTTCTTATTTACACTCTTATTTTCTTAAAGGGTAGGGAAAAATGAAAAAAAAAAAAATCAAGCAGGCAAGATGTTTCCAAAAAAGGGGAATATTTCTTTGTAGAAATGAAGATGATTTACCTGTGTTTAATATGCAAACAAAGGGTATCTATGTTGAAAGACTCAACTTAATAACCATAAGAAGCCTGGATGCAATAGAGAAAAGCAGGAAAATAATGTAATGAATTTGTTTTTAAGTGGGAACAAAATTAAATAATTTTGTAAAATGCAATTACATATAAAGTAAATATTTTCCAATTTCTGAATCTACTTCATTCATTTTTGTGACCTAATTGGCTCTGCAGTTATTTGAGTTTGACCCCATATTTAGAAGTACCCCTATGACACAGCCACACAGCACCTACCCCTGCCCTACTTCTATGGTCTGAGGAAGTAAACAACAGAGCCTGTCCAGACCAGCAGTGTTTCTTTTCCACTTCCTTCCTCTTCCTGCTCTGAGCCATAGTCTACAAAGGTAAGGGCAGCAGCTGTAAAAATTCCTGTTAACACTTCAGCTCCCTGCTCCTTCTTCCTACACAGGGCCTCTCTAGGTGCACAGACGGACCAAATGCCCATATTAAAAGCTGAAGCCTCCCCTTGCTAATGTGGTTCTATTCATTTTTCAAGGTCATAGGCCTTCAGTTACAGCTGCAAACACTCAGGACAGATCTCTAACCCCAGCCTTGACCCCCGTGGGAGGGAGCAGAGAGCTAGTTCAAGACAGCAGCCAAACCTAACAGGCATCTAGTTTGCACAAACATCATGAGCAGATCAGTAGCTTCAGGGTGATGCCGAATACTCTCAAGGTCCCAATTTTAGGAGAAAGGAAAGGAGACTCTGATCGACTATGTCTGAGTCCAATCTGCATCCCTAGGACTGATCACAGTTTAGATCAAGTCCCCAATAAAAGTTTCCCTTATGTAGAATGTAGTGTATTTTCTCTAGAGCCAGCAGGCATCTATCCTCAACTCCCCCTTGTTACTAAGGTCAACCCCTAGTAAAAAGTCTACCTTGCCTTGTAGGTCACAAAATGATTCCACATGGCTTCTCTTATTTGATTCAATCAGGAAACTTGAAAGGTAGGTAGGGTTGGTTTATACCATCATCTCCAATGTACAGAAGGGAACATAGAAGTAAGAACTTAAGAGAGCTTAGTGTGACATATTCAAGGTCAAAGAAAGAGTGCTGGGCCTCACGTTTACTACACTTTTATCCAGGCCACCATAAACCAGAAATGTGAACAAGGAGATAAGACTAAAAACCATGACACTGTAGCCCTTTGCAGAGAAAAACATGTTAACCAAAACAGATGTTCTGTAACAAAAGCATTGTTAAATAATTGGGGAACAGAATTCAGGAAAAAGAAATTAAGATTTTAAAAATATTTTTATATAGAAATTTTTTACAAAGATTTTACAATATAGCAAATCATTATGTCATACTGTAGAAAAATGAAGCAAAGGATTAAACTCCAAGGATAAAGAAAGTGCTCATAGCAACGTATTGCAGTCTCCATGAAAGTGCATATAAACGGTTAAGGCAAAGTACCATCTTGGTACAGACATGTTGCAAACTGACTTTTAAAACAATTTTAAAAAATATATACAAACTTTCTTTTCTTCTATTCTTCTCAAAGGCATTTAAAAGGGACACTTTTATGAATATTCTTGCTGTAGAACAATGTAGAAATAACTTCTGGGTATAAAATAGTAAAAATAAAAATATTCTACCTGAGTGTGTTAAAAGTAAATCAAATGATTTGTAAAACAAAATCTTTACAAGTGTGGGCTTTCTACATGTAACTTGCCAGACTGAAGGCCTACACCCCCACGTTCTAGACAGAGATCACTAATGATGGTAACATGAGTTAAAGTAGGATTCTTGCCCTTCTGTGTAGCTTTTGGCTTCTAGGTTCTATGACCAAACTATTGACATATTTGAAGTCTGTATGCAGTCATTGTGTGATAAATCTACTTTAGAGCTTTGCTTCTACCTGCAGCTTACATGATAACCATGCTCTGAAGTGCTACATGTGCTTAATACAATATGTTGCCCCATCTGATAATAAAAATACAAAGGTGCTCTTTAAGTTAAACCATAAACCTTATTAGAGAATTCTAGTTAAGTATTTTCTTTTTCCACATACATGTAAATACCTTAAGATCAATAGGATAATACTGGTTATCAAAATTTAGTCTTCGTACTTAAAGAATTTGTTTTTAAAATATAACTAAATAACATGCAAAAAAATAAATTGGCCAGTCTTGAACAACAGTGAGTTTTACAGAAAACTGACATATCTGAATTCTGGTACAGATAAGAATCTACCAAAGGATAACCGAATTCACGTGACTAACCACTCTTTTATGTACGATTGTATCTACTCATGAGAAATAGGGGAATTCAGTGTTATCATTATAGTCTCCGTATTTCAACTGAGTTTTTCTTTTCCAATATTTTTTCCATGCCTAAACATAGGGAAATTAACCAGCTCATTTCTGCTGACTTAGGTTTCCTAAATAGCTTTTAGTCCTCAAGGCACAGCTGTGGTAAAAAGAGAGAAATACCCAGTCATTTATTGGAATTCTGCAGTACAAAATAAGCACATGTGCTCTATACAACTTAGTAACAGGATAGCAACAGTTAACTGTCTCAAACAACAGATGTATTCGCTTGATTTTCTTTCCTAACTTCTTTTGCATCAGGACCGCAAGCAAAGAGCTTGTTTCCCAGAGTATTTTGGGCAAATCGGAAATACATAATGTGGCCCATTGCCACAAAGGAGACTGAAATCAATACGAGCAAGCCAAAAGCTTCAGGATTTGGAGCCAGGATGACCATGATGAAATGCAAAAGATCAAGAAGATAGTTCATGGAGTTCTGTACACCATTTATAATGCCTCTTTCAGATTCAATTACATTTTCTTGCAGCAACTGTGTCACAGTTAAATCAAAGGACCAAAGACCTATAATAAAATATTTTTTTAAAAGATTAGATTGTAGTTTACAGGCATACATTTCAAATTACAGACTAAAATCTGTTGACATATGCAAAATATACATTTTAGCCCAGCTGCCTTTAAGTCACCTTATATATATCATAGTCTTGCCTTAGAGAATTATTTTTCATAAAAAAATTTGGTTATTAGTGCCTCAATAAATGATTTTTACAGTCATCAGAGAAAAAGAAGTCTAATCTACAAACTTCTTAGTTCTGTTTTTCTGTGATTATTCATATTACAAAAACAAACCTTTGAAATCAGAGACATAATAAATCCTATTATAAGTACGATTATTTTTAAAGTTTCAAATGACCTAATATATGGTTATGGTTGAAGTGTAAGGAAACTTATTTATTTCTTTATTTATTTTTGAGACAGAGTCTTGCTGTGTTTCCCAGGCTGGAGTGCAGTGGTGCAATCTCGGCTCACTGCAACCCCTGCCTCCCGGGTTCAAGTGATTCTCCTGCCTTACCCTCTTGAGTAGCTGGGCTTACAGCCACCCTCCATCATGCCCAGCTGATTTTTGTATTTTTGTAGAGACGGGATTCACCATGTTGACCAGGCTGGTATTGAACTCCTGACCTCAGGTCCACCCACCTTGGCCTCCCAGGGGATTACAGGCATCAGCCACCACACCCAGCCAAGTGTAAGGAAACTTTAAACCATTGTTACATTACTGCTAGAGTCCTAAAGCCCATACAATAAAGCTGTCTTGCTTGGAAATTAATATCTCCAATAAATTAATGAACTACTTTGTATCACAAGATAAATACAATTTCAATTAAAGAGTGAATTCAGTCAGAGGTAATTCATCAGTACTCTATTAATAATTACTTAAATTTTGCTTTGCAAGAAGTCTTTACATTTATGTTTCCTTCCAGGGCTGTAAAACCCACTTGTGTGGCAAACTATATAAGTACATATTGGCTAGAGAAGACCTTTGAAGGATTTTTTTCCTTACTTTCACATCTTCTTTTAAAGCCAGAAACATTACCTTTTTAGTGTTGTCCCATGGGAACAGTCACTAAACTACAGTTTCTTTGTTAGGGTTGTTGCAATATCAAGACTCTACTAGGTGGCAGTATAATTGATATAGCTAATATCTTTTATAAATTAAATTACATTTAAAAAGTAATCACTTGAGCTCAGGAATTCAAAACCATCTCCGCAACATGGCAAAACCCCATCTCTACAAAAATACAAAAATTAGCCGGTCATGGTGGTGCACGGCTGTAGTTCCAGCTACATGGGGGACTGAGGCAGGAGGATTGCTTAAGCCCAGGAGATCAAGGCAGCAATGAGCTGTGATTGTGCCACTGCACTCCAGCCTTGGTAACAGAGCAAGATCCTGTCTCAAAAAAAAAAAAAAAGTAACATTTAAGATACTCATTTGGAAAAAATTTTCAAGTCTGAACCATGTTTTAAATATATGTACATAATAAGGTAACAAATATAGGTTTTCAAATTATAAAATATACAAAAAAATAAAGTACAAATATAGAAAATAATTTCACAATTAATAGTGGATTTTGCTTAAATTAATATTTAGGGAACATTTCAGATCATTATTAATGGTTTCTCTGAACCCACATTACATAAAGACACTTTAGTTCATACTTAGATCATTAAAATATAAAAAGAGATTTCTTACCGATTCTAGCAGCAATGACGCCTGCAAACAGCAGACTGACGGAAATTATGGGCACAGATTCAGGACTTGCCTCCGGGACAATATTAGCAGAATTAGACCCGTTAGACATGTGTATTTCAGTTGTAGTTATGGTTTCAGGTATCTTGGTAGGTGTAATTGACTCTCCTTGAATGAACCTTGATCGGATATCTTCAAAAGGAGAAATGGACAAGTCCAGGGGGCTTCCAGGCATGAACACAGAGATCACACACAAGATCAAACAGGAAAGCTGTGCCAATCCTGAGATCAGACCTGTCCGAACCAAACCACATTTTCGACGTAGCCAAGTAAAAGCCACAGTTCCCATTATTCCAGTTATAGCTGAGGCTCCCATCAAAATACTGAGGATTGAACCACTCAGTCCCTGAGTATAGGCGTACCCTGTGGTGATGCAGTCGAAGCCCAGGACAGTCATATAAAGGAAAGCAAGACCCATGCCAGCCAGAAACACAGGCTGGTTGTAGTAGGAGACCCATCCATCTCGGAAGGTACGGAAGGGCTCGGCCATCTGGGAGGCACAAGTAGGCTCTAGCTCATGTTCAAGCTCATGGATGTTAGAGCCTTTCACATCCATTAGATGAGTTCCCTCCATGGGTTTTGGCTCAGTATCTGTTAATAAAAGGTATCATTATTTTGTTGGGGAGGACATGTGGAGATAAAAGCCAATTATTAATAGTACTTTTTCCTTCTCCTATTCCCCTCCCCCAAGGGTACCCTTGGTTATACATTATAAAATGTATTTTCTTTTACTAATAATTTAAGAATTACAGCCAAGGAATAATCATCAAGTGCATTTTTGTTAAATAAAATACTACTGATCTATCCCTCTTTTCTTTTCTCTCTCTCTTGCTCTTAGGAATTATACTCACACCAAAGTAAACAGCAGGAAAACTCACCAGATAAAATATAAAAATTGTCTTAGAAAACACAGCATGTTATTTTCTAGGTCCCTGCAGAGCTGGGTAGAAGATTCCATTTACCCAGAAGTCCAATTTCCTCTTCCCTGTGAAGTACCCATCTTTGTGTCTTCACTCTCTTCTACTGTCCTACAAATGACCACATAACTCCCTCCTCACAGACTTCAAGGGATTCTCTTGATATCTTTTTTTTTCCCCCACTTTTTCCCAGTCCTATGACTTAGCTTTGCCCAGCCATCTCTCAACTAGTTGAACCTCTATGACTACTGCTTACATCAAGGAAGAGGGCCAGGGGACCCATTCCAACCCCACCAGATTCAACCCAGAGTTTTCCTCCAGATCCTCAAAAACCTGTTCTTGCCTCATCTACCATAGTGATGTATTTAACCTCATCCAGCCCTCACTGGTAATAAAACCTGATACAAATTCAAAATAGTTTTGACCTTCACCAACATTTAAGGTCTGAACATGAGAATAAAAGGAGTAATCACTGTGTTTAGTTTACCTTTGTGTAAATTCAGCTGTTTCAATTCAGTTTCCTCTTCTTTAAAAGCAGCTTTCACAGCTAGAGCAGGGGTTTTCTGGTAAACCTTCCAGAGCAGAAAGTACTCCACACACATGGATACCAAGTTCCATCCCGAAATAAAACCACAGCCAATGACTGGGGAGCCAAATGTCATAATCTGGCCAACAGCCATTGGGGCCAAGATGTTGGTTAACTGGTCAATCCTTCGTATTGTGGCATTCATATCTAGAGAGGCAGGTGAAAGAGGAAGGTAAATGTGCAAACCCATCAAAGACAGACTGCCCATTTACACAATACAAAGCTGTAAACCAGAGTATAGATTCTTAAAATGTTATTTTCTAAAAGTGCATTTACAAGAAAACCATTTTGTTAGAAAAACATTTGTTGTTTGGGTCAAGTCCCACTAAATTTGCCTCAAAAATGACAATTTTCTTGGGATTGCATAAATTAGACTAACAGCTTTTAAAATGAATACAGTAGTGACTCTACATTTTTTTCAACAAATGTATGTTAAATGCCTATTATAAGCTAGGCATCATTCTTAACAATTCTTAACAGTATAAAGAAGACAAGTAATATCCTTCCCTGTCTTCCTGGAGTTTACATTCTTACAGGAAAAGAAAGACAATAAATCAACAAGTATGTGTGTTTGTATATGCTTGTATATATATTTATATGTACACACACATATACATATATTGCATATGTCAGATGTTTATTAAATACTGTGGTAAAAAGTAATGCAGAAAAAGGGCAGAGAGTGCTCAGGGGAATGTTCTAAATAAGGCAAGGTATGAGAAGGACTCGCTGAAAAACAGAGCATCAGGGCAAAGAGAAGCACTGAGAAGAAACACCAGCTTCGTCACATGAAAGATTGTGGGGACCTCAAAAAAAGGAGAGCAATAAGAGCAATGCTTGAATAAAGCTGATTTAAGAGACTAGTGCCAACCCTAGGGGACACCATTTGTATTTTCAGTGAGTCATATTCTGGAGCACAATGTGAATGTTTCCCATGGCCTTATGGAAAGCAAAGTACGGCCCAAATAACAGAACTGGAAATAGACAAGTCCTTTGTTTATGTTTTGCCAAAAAGAAGAACAAAGAAATAGAGTAGTAGAGAAGAAAGTGTGGTTAACATAGGGATATTTAAGAGGAACAAAATTAGAGCATGATTAAGTGCTGCCTGAAATGATACAGTAGATAAGGGATGTAATCTGAATCTATTGCATAAATGGAAGAGTTTTTCTTAGGAACACAATTCATCAATAGTAACAAGAGTAGAGGCCAGGTACAGGTAGGAAGAGAGGTGTGATGGTGAAATCACATGGAAGCTCTCTTCTCATTTCTTCCATTTTCTCTGCAAAATACAAAGCCAGGTCCCACTGATGAAAATAAGGATAGGAGAGGAGGACCTGAACATGTGACGAGAGAGGAGAAACAACTGTGAAATGGTCCTCCAGGAAAGTGGAGGAGAAGAGAATCAGAGGAAAAAGTGTGATTATCTGGAAGCTGAAAGGACCAACTCTGTGGCCGTGAACCTCAAGTGAGAATACTAAGCAAGGTCGTGTGTTTTTTTCTGGCCATGCTCTACTGTGGAGAGTTGGATTTAACCATAGTCTTACCAAACATAAGTGACAAAAGGAGAGGACGCCAACTGAGCTGAGGGTATATACCAGGACATGATCATATCATCATGACTGGTCTTGAAATTTAAGCTGGGTAAGAAAGAGACAAGAGAGAGGTCATGGACAGTGAAAAGGCAGTGGAATGAATGGTTTGTAGGTGCCAACCACATTGATGGATTGTTGAGGCTTTGATAGTGAAGAAGCTCCTGGAAAGACAGAAGGTGGTTTTTCAAGATATTATGCCTAAGACTGAGAATATGGGAGGAGAGAATTTAGTGGTGATAACAAGGTCTAAAGTTTGACTGTGGGAATGTATACCTGAGTCACGGTAAAGGACAAAATAAAAAGGAAGTTAAAAAATGTCCCACACAAAGAAATGATAAATGTTTGAGATGATGAAGATGTATTTCCATCTCATCTGATCACTACACACTGTATCACAACATCACTGTGTACCTCATAATAAGTACAATTGTGTCAGTAAAAAAAAGTAATAAAAATAACTAAAACCAAAAGTTTTAGAACAAAAAGAAAGTGATCTTTCTCATTCCGTCTCACAAAACAGAGTGAAAATTAGTGAGACAAGTCTTAAACAATCATTTGGGTTACCTTAAGGGAAAAGCAATACGTGACAAAGAAGGACATTAACAGAAAATTGCCTTTATTCCTTCGTAACTCTTCCTGGTTCTCAATTGCTTTCCAATTAGTCCTATGAGTATATAATACATATATGATAACAGTAGAACTTTGACATATTTCACTTCTCACTTGAGATGCAAAGGCAGCCTTCACTGATCTTACACTTGACCGCTTCTGCAGAGGCTTCATTACCGTCTGCCTCCCACTAACTAGTAAGTTTCCAACTCATATGCCAACAGAAAAGTGTGGAATTCATCCAAAAAACTCGATAATTGGAATCCAAAGAGCAAGTAACTAAAGAAAACATATACTTGAATCTTAAAGTCTCAGAACAACAACAACAACAAATTGTTTTAATTGAAATTATTTCTTACTCTTTCCCTAGTTCAGTTTTCAAGAGCTCATGGAGCTTCCCAATGTCACCAATTTCCATCTTTTACATTGTATTTAGGAAGTTAATAATATGTAGGTGTCAGTAGAAATGTTACATTAGAAAACAGCTTTTATTTTTCTGATGCAGAATGGATTTTTTTTTAAAAAAAGACTTAATCATTTTACTGGTAGCAGGCTAGAAAAAATCAATCTTATGAATATGCAAATATATGTTCTTTACCAATTTATAGTTAGTCTTACAGAAGCACACAAATATGTGTTCATTTGATTCCAATTTAACTGTTCTCAGATACAGCTGTGGCACAGAACATAACATTAAATAACTACTATTATAAAAGGTATATTACATTTCATTAAAAAAATTTAAATTTGCTAGCAGGTTTGTCTACTTCATATATGAAATCAATATTTAATCAATACTGCACAAACACAAAATTTATCTGCCATACTTGATCAAGCTAACTGGCAGATTATTTTTTAGAATTATGGGCAAGAAAAATTTCAGAAGATACTAATAAAGAGTGATTCTCAAAAGAAACCTCAAAAATCAGCCTGCATAAACACAAATCATTCCTGGCTGCAGTAGGTGGGTCTATGTACAGAGACACAACCTCACAGGACCCCAAGGCAGCAGCTGGAGTCCCTTCTGGATGTCCTTTCCCCCTTCTTTCTCCCATTTTTCCTTTATCCTCCTCCTTTTCCTCTGTTCTCCTTTAACTCTGCAATAGCAGAAATGTCAGAAAAAATCCATAATTAGACACTTGCTGACCTTCAGAACTAAAGAAGTTTCTGTTTCTTGTTTTGAAACATGCAGAAAGTTTTCCTTCACTAGTCCACCAGCCCACACTGCTGGCTGGCTGTGAAAGAGCACCACTTAATAAAAGTTAGCATAGAGTGGACAAGAGTTCAACAAACATCTCACTTCCTTTCCTACACTTGAAAACCTTCGGAAATTTAGAAAAAGACTGCCTAGATTCTTCTACTCTGCAGTAATTCATAATATAAAGAGAGACAGCTGAAAAATGACCAGTCATATTTTTGTTGTTGTTCTTGGACGTCACTTCATAGAAAAATCCCACAGAGTTATGTGGGAGGTTTGTGTATATGTATATGTGTGTGTGTGCATACATATATCTATATATATGTATATAAGGATAAGTTAAAGATTCTGGTTAACTTTCTTTTTCATATTTCAGACTTTATAGAGTCAAATGAGTTCAGTTTAGATCAGTTAAGTGAAAGAAAATCATTTCATTTTATTTATAGCTGCTGCACAAATTAAAGAAAAATCATTGTAAAAGCCAACATTCTCCTCTAAATATATTCCAACAAATATATATGTGATCTACTGTCAAAATATATCCTTTTGTACCCTTCAAATATTAAAACATGGATATATCTTACATGCTTTAAATAGTGTGTTTAAATGAGAAAGTAAACAAACAAGGACAAAGCCTTATCTAGTTCAATGTGACAAAAAAGACATGAAATTATTCCTCATTATAAATGGTCACAGGAAGAAAAGTAAATGAGAATCATGACTTTAGCTCCAGAGAGAATTTCCTGTGATACAGATTCACACATGCTAAACTCATCTTACACACACACCATCCTTTAAATCAATCACTGTGGAATTTCTATCTCGATAATACTGCTATCACAAAGTGATGAGTCAGGCAAATTCTTCTTCTAGACCTTCCACAGACTTTGTCCTCCTTCACTCATCCCTCCTTTTTTTTTTTTTTTTAAACCAAATGGTCCAAACAAAGCTGCTTGCTAACCCCAGCACATAATCTTGCCTTCTGTATCCCGGGATAAGCCATTTAAGTCATCAAGAATGGTTTACTTGTCTGTCAGGATAGTTAGGCAATGCTTTTGCTACACCCATTATCTCAGTAATCAGCAGAGATGAATCAGCTGATCTGACAGGTAGGTAGGTGTACCCTTCCTTCTTTACCCTGTGTAATTATCAATCAAAATTGTATCTGTGTGTCTTATGAGGGGAAGGCAGGGAATAATGAGTGAGGGAGGTTATTCTGAGCCTAAGTAATATTGACAGAATAGCACACGTTGCTTTGTAAGCATTCTTCAGATTTTCTTTGATCATTTGTTTATATTTCCAATGAGCAACTAAAATGGTAAGCTTCTTAAAAACTACATTCTATCTTCTGTGTCTTTGGTATTTGTAACAGCAATTATATTACATTGTACATAATGTAATAGAAGTTATACATTATAACTTTAAGTTAGAAGAAATTAACTTCTAGAGTCTCTTCTACAATTAAGTTTTTTCCATTTAGTTTAGAGAAAAATAATATCTGTATGATTGGTAAGCACCAGTAATAACATTCATAGGTATGACCAGTAAAATCTCATGTCAGATTTTCACTATTCTAAGTATTAACATTTAGAAAGTTGATTGAATTTTCTTTTTTTAAAAAAAGGAAACGAAAAAGTTATTCCATTTGCCAAGTTTGGGTAGGATAAAAGAGAAGTTAGCTATCCTATAAGTTAACTTCATAACAGGGATAAATCTTAGCACTAAAACTGACAAAAAGGTAAGAAAGAAAGTATGCTTTCAATTTATAGTTCCTAAAAAAATACCCAGAACAGAAATAAAAGGCTTACAGCCTCATTTATCACCACTGATTTAAAGTGAATCCTAACATGTCCATTTAATTGAAAGAGAAAACCAAATTACTTGCTAGTTTGCTTCTGTCTTCTCCTGCAACAACAACAATCCAATCCCTTTGGATTGTGATTGCAGTAGCAGTACTGGCCAAATTTGCAATGTTTGCAATAGTGATGATCAGGATATAGCAGGAAGTCTAAAGAATGACAAGAAAAAATTGAGTTATAATGTCAGTTTACCACACTGTACATATGACATTAAACAATGTAGTTTAAAATGGTCTTTGGTGGAATAATTTTAAAAATTATTTTAATTTCATTTATAAGAAATAATTTTACTTTATATATGTGAAACAATGAATACCAGTAGTCAAGTTAAGGGGCATAATGTCCTAATCTATATCAACTTTATCATCTGTACTATACATAATACAAAAATTATAATAGTCATGTGAATACAGTTATCATAAAATGTTAAGACAGTGGTGGTTTTCAACATTTTTCCCACAAATTTTACCTTTGAAAAGAATGTTGAAGGCGAATTGAGAACACCTGTACTTAAGTCAGAGTTCTGACACTTTCTAGTTTCATGACAATAAGCAATCAACTAACGTCACTTTGTCTTAATTTTTTTCAACAAAATGAAGGGAATAGACTCAAAGATTTCTAAAGTCCTACCTGGCTTTGTAACTCTGTAATATCAATCCAAATATACATAAAAAGATTCAATATGACACCAAATGCATTGTTTCTACCACACCCCATTGCTCTCCTCTTTTCCATCAAGCTCTTATGAAATCACAACATGAAAAGTTATCTAGTTGACATTCCCAAACAGAAGTAACAATTATTATTGGAGGAACGCAATCATATGAGTAACATTTTTTAAATAGCATGAACAAAGTATAGGTCACTAAAAAGCTGAAAACAAACAACTAAATTCTATAGTAAACTCTTAGAAATGCCATTAAAAACCAATAGGACAAAATTTAAATTCAAATAATACTTAATAAGTGCCTGTTGTGGGCAAAACAAAAACAAAGCAAACTATAGGGGATATGACAGTAGACACAGAAATCAATATTAAAGGATCACATCTGCCGGAAAAAAAAAAAAAGACACTCCCTAGCCTTCAAAGTATTTTCATTTTTTACCATTACCAGATATTCAATTTTCTGCCATCATGAACCTCATTGAGAACTTACGAGAACCCATCCATGGTACATGGTAAGAAGCTCGTGTTTATGTAAGAAAACCATCATTAGGATGATTCCACACAGGATGACTGAAACATTCTGTACCACTAGCGAGGTCTGGGCCACTGTGCAGAGGATGAGATAAAGTATTCATTACATCAAAATGTGTCAATGGGACTGTTCATATCCTAACATTATTGTTCTACTATATTAATGCACAACATAATTATTACAAGATAAAAGAAAACCTTTCTGAAGTCAATCCTGCCTCAACTACTCCCAATATGACCCAGAGGATCACACCAGACCAGTAAACATGCAAACAAAATGAAGTACAAGTTTTTCTGTTCATTGAAGTCTGCCATACTGACCACATTTTCATTTAGTTTATCTTCTTGAAAGCTGAACATAAACAAAGCTGTAGTATGATATAGATATGATCTGTATTTCAGCTCTTTGTTGCTTCAGCTAAAACAAGAACATGTAGGAGGTTAAAGAGGAAGTTATGAAATTTACAACCTCCTATATGGCAGGCTGAATCTGATAATATGGTATAGATACATAGGAAAGACACACAAAAATTTGCCAAGAATAAAGCAGCAGTGTATTTCTTTTGGCATACTAATGCTATTTGCCACTGCTACGAAAATCTAAGCTACGCTTTCCATCACAGATGGCAATTCTCTTAACATGAGGCACCCATATAGATAAAGCACTGGAGTAAGGACAGATAAAGATACCTGGTAGCCTTTTTTCTGCCACTCAGTAGATAGATGATCTAGGGAAGGATACCTAATGTCTCTTATGCCTGCATCTAGAAGGTGAGGATAGTAATACCTGTCTTCCTTACTTTGTAGAGTCATAATGATGCTCAAATAAAATACTTATGAAAGCACTTTGGAAAATATAAAGTTCTATATGTAAGGGATAATTACAGCTCTTGTCTTCAAGGATAATATAGTTCATCCTTGCTTGGAAGGTCATATCAAAGACCCAAGACAAAATAAACTACTTTCTGAAAGCAGTCTGAAATAAAATCCCAACATATAATTCATTAATTCATTCATCCATTTATTCACTGGATAAGGATTATATGTCAACTAATGAGATTCTGAGCTTTCAGGACCCTACAGAACAGAAAAAGAAAAGATATGTGAACAGATAATTGTATCTGTATAAGTGCAACAGCGGAGGTGTTAACAAAGCCTCAGGGAAACACGGAGAAAGAAATGGTAAACTCAGCCTAGAGGTAACAGGAAAATATTCCATAAAGAGTAATATATGAGTCAATTATACAGGATAAGTGGGAAATTGTTATCCTACCCCACTTTTCTTCATCCAATTCAAAATCCTTTCCTAATCTATGATTGCAGTGCTCAAAAATTATTAAAAGTTTCTGTGTATAATATTCCTGTGTTTCTATGTATAAGGATGCAAATAAATAAATTTTTTTCTAGGTTACAGAACTTTTTTCTATATATGTTCTGGTCTACTCATTCTAAAAGCAGAAATATGTTTATCTTGACTATTGTCCTAGTAGCATCAAGTCCTGGAATTTGATAATCTTGTTGCTCTGTGTCCAGAAGCAGTCATCCTACACTGAAAGAATGACATCTCAATTTTTTGCCAACATCTAAGTCAGATATGGTAAGGTCTTGGCATTGAGCAATTCAGGAAAATTTATCCTGAATGATTATCCATATTTCCCTTATATTCTAGATAATTTAGTTGCTCAATTACTTTCTTTCCTGTATAAAATGACATGATTTCAGTACTAATGCTTAGAATAAATATCAATATATTATTATTTCTTCTTTTTCTCTACAAAATTTATAATTCAGCTCTTTGTGATCCAGGCTCAACTGTTCTCCCTTGAATCTATAGTTTTCAATTCCCTTACATACACTCTTACATGAAGCATAGTAACCAAAGAACAGATGTTACAGCTGTCTCAAGAACATCACACTAAAGGGACTCCAGTGCAAGTCATTGTTAGGAAGCTCAAGTTAAGTAAACTTTTAATGTTTAACATGGTTTTCAGAAAAGTGCTACAAGGTTAATCATTAACATATAAAATGTATGAATAGCCAAAGAATAAAAAAAAAATCTATTAGGTGAATGTCCAGGCATCCCAACTTTGTGTGGGAGCCATGGGACCCTCTATCCAGAGGTAGTGCCATCTAAGGCCTCTTCCCTCAGGTGTGGTGTGCAGACATTCACTGGGTTGGTCACGGCTGTTGCTCTCTTAGTTTGTTGTTTCCTTTGTTACAGAGGTAGCTCAGGCATTGGTCCCATGGATACAAGGGCTTAATTATATAACAACACTCACCTTTAAGTCTAGCATTCTTATCCACCCAGTCACCAATGATGGCTCCCAGGACCAGAACAGATCCTGCCACCACCAGCCCATAGACTGCTGTCAGAAGGAGGCTGTTTCCATAGAGCTCTACCAGAAACACAGACACAGCAAAGTGCCACATCCGATCTCCCTTAAATGAGAAGAGAAAATGTTTTGATGGAATATTTTTGTTTCTAGTGTATTGTACTCAGGAAGTTTGCTTCCTTATCAAAGGGGCACTTCCTGGCTACATTATGAGACTTTCAAAGTCAATAATTACTCTTACATTGAATAATGATCAGATGTTAAAACTGTTCATCTCAGCACAATGGAAAATATTCTTGCCCAAATATTAAGTAAACTTGAAAAGGCATGATATTAATGAACTGTATATTCTCTTTGTCATTCTAGAAAAAAAAAATGCAGTTTCCAGACCCAAGATGGCTTTTTGAGATAAAACTTGTTCTCCTGTGTGCTGGGTTTCTCCTGGGGCCTGGAATTTGCCTATCTTGATTGCAGAGGCATAAATTCATTTGCTTTTGACCAGAAATCAATTACAGTATAATTCACGAACATCAAGAAAAAGCCAGTTTCCCAATTTGTAAAATGATAGGAATGGACTATATGATCTCTAAGTTTCCGCTACACCTAATATCCTAAAACCTATGAGATTTCATAAAGTCATAATTTGAAAGTCATAAAAGAGCAGAGTGATCAGAAAAAGGAGGGCAATAAGGGTAAATTCTGGCACCACAAACAGTGATGTCAGAAATAAACTTAAATGCGTAAGTAGTTACATTAACATTTTAATACAGATGAGTTTTGAAAGGGGAAAAAGGTACTTATTTCTTCACACAAACTCCAAAGAATACAGGGAATTTTGGAGTTCATTACATGAAATGTGATTTAACAGAAACTTTTAAGTAAATTAATGTCATCAAAAATCTATAATGGACCTTATGAGATTTTAGGTTCCATCCTTGACTTCTGAAATTAACATTAAGGAGGACAATCATATTCCATCCTAACTTATCTCTCGGAATCACTATAGGAAATTAAATTCCAGGCCTCATAGATTTACCCTATGGAAATACTTATACTCCTAGTTCTTCTCAAAGTCTGTTAACATCTTCATGAAATATCAATGTATTAGAAGCAAATACTATCCTGGCATGTCAAATGATTTTAAAAATTTAATGAGGCCAAGATAACAATTTTATACATTCGAAAATTGAGGCGTTAGCAATCATTTACAAGAAACTTCGTGTAGACCAGTAGTTCTCAACCAGAGATGACTTTGTTTTCCTACCCTCACCCCACCTCCCCGGGGATCATTTGGCAATGTCTGGAGTAATTTTGAATTGTCACAACGGCAGTGGGGGTGGAACTGTTACTTAATCTTTAACCTGAAAAGCAAATTTAGATTTGATTAGAATAAAATGGGGTGAGGAGTGGGGAGGTACTTTATTCTACTCTCCATTCCTCTGAATAGCTCCCAAGGAAAAGATAAAAACACATAAATGTCCCAAATGACAGGTTGCCTCTGTGAATGAATTTTCTCTTTCTTAACATACATGTTAAGAAACACTTTTCTAATACTGTTGCTTCTTTCTTTTTTTCTTCCTCTTATTGTTTCTTAAATTGTTTTAGAGTCCTCTAAAGCAGCCATCAAAAGAAATGCTATTAAAGTTTTGTCTCTTGCTTATTCTTGTATGTCATATCACCTCTTTGATGGAGGGAAAAAAATTGCTGCCATTACCCCAATTTCCAACAGGTTTTGCCTTTAAGAAGCAAGAGATTCTATGCTCACAAAAAGCCCAAGAATTTGGTAAAGTCTAAGTAAATATTGACCAAGTACCCACCCTTCCTTATTTCCATTTCTTGCCTTCTCACCTATTCTCACCAAACTTGGATGACCTGTTTATGTGTCCATGTAACCCCACTGGACTGAGAGCTGAAGGCAAACCTAATAACTGTCAATGAATGATCATGGTCCTTAATCCACTTAATAAATACTTACTGAGTGGCTACTATGTACTCGACACTTGCAGGCACTAGAGCTTCAGCAGCCCACAAAAATCACAGTCCATGTTTTCATGAAGCTCACATTCCCGTGAGCAGAGACTAAAAGCAAATCTAGCACGGGCATGTGCTACTATGACAAAATATAAAGCAGGATGGAGCTGGTGGTGACAAAGGCCTCCATTGGCAAAGAAGTGAGGTCTGTTGGAAGCGAGGGCACAAGAAAGGCAGATATACTGGGGTTTAAATGGAGAGTCTATAAGATAATGATATAAGATATAAGCAACTGGCCCCTCCTTTTAAAGCCCATACTAAATTGTATTATAAGCTCCTTGACAATAGTATCCATTTCTTTTTTTGTTTTTTTGAGACAGCGTTCTGCTCTGTTTCCCAGGCTGGAGTGTAGTGGTGTGATCACAGCTCACTGCAGCTTCAAACTCCTGGGTTCAAGCAATTCTTCCACCTCAGCCTCCGAGTAACTGTGACTATAGGTGTGCCTCATGACACCCAGATAATTTTTAAATTTTTTGCAGAGACAAAGCCTCCCTATGTTGCCCAGGCTGGTCTCAGACTCCTGGGCTCAAGCAACACTCCTGCCTCACCCTTCCAAAGTGCTGGGATTATAAGCATGAGCCACTGCACCTAGCCAGGATCCACTTCTTACACTACCTTGTATTTTGATAGTGCATACTAAAATGCATTGATCCACTGGCAGATATAAATGAAGTCAGAAATAAAAGGCATTCAACCTCACACAAAACTAACCTGAGGAACCTTCTACTCTAATGCGCCTGTGTTCAGTGTATAGGAAACCATGATTTGGCAGGGTGGGCAGGGAAATGCATATGTACACATACACACTACAGAAACATACATATTTTGTTGTAATAAAATCAGGCAGAGTGCCACACAAGAGACAAAACACAGAAAGTATAATTACCTAGCGTTAGAGACATTCCTCTTTTGCACTCCTTTGCAGTAGAAAGGAGTAAAAATCCACTAAACCTTATATGGTTGTAGTTGCTGCTGTTTGTTTACTTTCTCATGAGAACTTCCTTTGCTTGACTTACTGTAAAGTTGGGATAAGCATCTGTCACCTTTCTTGTGAGACTTTTAATTAACATGACAAAATATCCTCCTGGAACAACCACAGTGTCACTCATTTTCTGGCAAATCTGACCTCCTAACCTATTAACCAAAGGTTACATAAACCTTAATCAATATTTGGAAGTGAGGCATCTTCTTCCTCTAAGAGCTAGGCCACACCACAGGCTGAGAATTTCAGATACTATTTCCATCACCTGTTTTTAATACTTAATATTTATTGAATCAAACTGGAGGAACAAACTATTGCTTTAGATTTATTAAGGGTTGTTTCTCTAGGTTTCTACTTAGCATCATCAGCTGTTGGAATTAAACTCACACCAATTCCACTTTGTTTACATGTATTTGCAGAGTCATCTCTGCATAAGCCACTGGTAAGATAGGAGCTTGCGTTTCTAAAATGTCATCTATAAATTGCTATTTCCTAGAGAGCCAATAATGTAGCTTAACAATTTCTCAAATGCATTGGCTATAGATTTCCTCTTAAACAGTGGTTTCCATCCATGTCTTAAGGATGATCCAATCGAAATTTCCAATGTAAAAGGAAAATAACATTTAAAAAATTTACTCTCAAAATTTTATCTATTTATAGTTCTTTTTAGTTAAATATATATGAGGCATGAACAGAATATGGCCAGTTTTATTGCTTTTAAATAATAACTGTTTAATGTTAAAGGTTCTCATTATTATTAAACATAAATCCAGCATCGTTCTAGGTTATTCTTTTTGGGGGAGAATTTTAGGAGTCCAGACCTACAGAAACACTAGGTCTCTTCCAAGACTATCTAGAAAGTCAGAGGGAAAACTGTGAATCCATTACTGATATTCACTGGATGATAATTTTTAAGATAGCCTTGGATGCCCCAAACATTATCTAACTGTAGATAACATTTTTTAAAGACCAGAATTTCTGTCACTCAGATATTTGTTCTGGGGAGTCATTTATATTTCAATTAATCTTAGAATGCTATTATTAGCCTAAGTCAGTCATTCTACTTATTGTATTCCCATGGTGCTACACATTGGAACTAAATTTTAACAAAAAAAGAAAACAAAATATTTTAAAATATGAAGACGAGAAGGTATATGACACATCCATCCATTTTATGTAGCAGATATGTCTATTTACTAAGGCTACTAATGCAACATACAATTTAAAAACAAAGGAAATACTCCTTTCTTTGTTAATCTTGTCTGGATAGTTGTCTATCTATATAAACTACGATGATCTGAGAATTTAGTTGCATTAACTAACGCTCATGGGGAAATAACATCAGTGTAAATAACGTTTTCATTAAAGCATGTGTACTTGGATGATTTATTTCTTCAACTGCTTGGCAAAACTGGTAGTTGGCTTAATACAAGTGGCTGGAACGAAAGGAAATAAAACATTGCGCAACTGTGTTGTAAGAATGTGCATTCTCACTTACCCAAGTGGAGAGAGAATGACCAAGGTAGAGAAGGAATTTTGCAGAGGTCAGGTAGTCGGCTAAGGATCCTGCAAAGACACAGGCGGGGAGATAAAAAGCGATCATAGTCACTTAATGAGCAAAGGGCAGAATGCTTAATCCTTTGATCTTATTAGAACATGATTATTAAAAACTACATTGCGGGACACACCAAGTACATTTTATCAAATTACCTATGAACCGATGTATTTCGTTCGCTTAATACCATTCACTTAAATTCAGCATGACCTAGTCCATAACTGCCCAACTTCACATTTCACATACAGTGAAGAAACTCTTGTTTCAACATTTTTTTTTTTACACAAGGCAATCCAAACTGCCCAGTCTACTCCAACCGTGCCTATGTGCAAGCCCCTTTTCCCACACCCTGAATTTGCTTTCTTCCTTAACGTCCACAAATATGAATCAAAGGATCTTTTACAAAGCTATGGTTGACAGCAGAGCCACATTCCTGCAGAACCTGTGTAGAGCTGCTTGTCTCCAAAGCCCAACCTGGGTTTCCACCACTTGCAGTCGGTCAATGCCACTCACCACAGCATCCTCTCTGGCGGTTGTGTTCTCCTGCCCTGGTCATGACACTGGGCGACCCAGCTGGCTCTTCGGCGGCTGCTATCGCTGCTGCTGCTGCTCTCACTGAGGTGGTTGTTAACAGGAGTGCAAGGAGCTGGAGATAACACCTCTAAAAACACAACAGACGTGGGCAAAAAGACCACAACGACTTTGGCAAATCACAAAAGAAAAGGGGCCCGGGGATTTTTTTTTTCCTTCTTTCCAAACTTAGCTAACACTGTAGCTGAAGTTGGAAAGGCAAAGCCTTATGGAAGCGGGTTGGGAGGCTCAGCAGGCCGTCCGAGCCTAGCGGACGCCCCAGCCAGCTCTCGCCGCCGCCGCCGCCGCGGTGGGCCGGGCCCAGCTCTTATACCGAGGCGAGGGCGGAGCTCCCTGCGGCCGCCGACTGGGGCCGCCCCTTCCCCTTCGGGGCCGCCCGGGCGTCCCCGCGGCGCGAGGCGAGCTCCCGTCAACCCTGCGCACCAGGCCATCTCCACGCCCTTCCCGGGAGGAGTCGTCCGCCTGGGGCGCAAGTGTCCAACCGGCCGCAGACACCCTGCGCGGGCTGCGGGGACCTTCGCCTCGACCGTTCCACTCGCCGGGTTTTCCGTCCCTCCGGGGGGCGGCGGTGGGGCTGGAAAGGGGAGGAAGGCGCGTGGAGCCGGCGGGGCGGTGTCTGGAGGTTCTGCGCGAAACCAGGCGGCAGGTGCTGGAAGAAAGCGCTGAGCACCGGCTGCCTGGCGGTTCAGGGAAAGGGCGGCCGCCGGACGGTCGTAGTGCAAAGCTCCAGCCCGCGCTTGGTGGGTGGGGATTCCTTTTTTAATGAAAATAATTTTTAATACAGGTATCTAAATAAATATAATTCATGCCACAGAGGCCACTTTCCTGGCCTTCCCATTCCGGCCCGCCTGCGGCAGAGAATGTCTTTCCTTCCCCGGACTGCATAGCAGCTCTTCCCTCAAAGAACCAGAATCAAAGGGCAGGAAGGGAGCGCAAAGATCAGAGTCCAGCCCTCTTCAGAAGAGCAAACGGAGGCTTGCAAAGGTGAAGTCCCGCAGCGAGTTACAGACCTACCCCTGTCCCCAAACTGGGTCCTCCAAATCCGTCCTGGAGACACAAGGAGGACGCTGCAGCCCTAACAAGCCCTTCACCATCATTCCTTCTACTTCTGTACCCTCTCACCCCGCCCCCACGCGCGCGTCCCTTCCCTCCTAACCTCCAAATGCCCCAGTGGTAGGCTTACCAGGAATACCGGTTATCCCAGTTGTGTCCCTGGATCTGTCCCTGTCCAGATAAAGCCATTCGGTGGCCTCCTGCAGGAGGAGGTGAATGACTCTAAAGAACACCAGACTCTAGCCTTGGTTGACTTTGTTTCTCTCCTGATGTGCGAAACCCCTGGGGCATAGTAGCCCCTTTGGCCAGCCGGTTACCTTATCCTTCTCAATCTCACCAAAATCGCGGGAGTGAATCCTACATATTGAACCTCCAACCAGATGCCACACCTTGAGCTAAGGGCACACTGACACCCAGTAGTGAAAGGAGCCACGCATATGTGCCCTGTATCTGCACTCTCAATCAGGAGCCTCAAAGGTCTACGGGTGGGTGCAGCTGGATGCCTTCGGGATGTGGTCTGGAGGGTAGAGATAGGGCTTTACAGTTTAACTACTGCTCTTAACTGCCTTTCCCCCCGCCCCCTTTTTCAAGCCCTCTTTTTGCCTTTCTTTCACAGGACATTCAAGTTCTTTCTCCCAATTTAGAGAGGTTTTGGTTTGCTGATGCTGGAGAATAGAGTCATTTATCCATGCATCCTTGAGAATAAGCCAAAGTATACTCAGATGAGTGAACTAAAGTGAAGGAGTGAACTGGTAAATAAACTCCTCCACTTTATGGCGATCCCTTATTAGAGATGAATTTTTTGATAGGTCCTCAAGCAAGGAACAAAGGATAATGACAGTTTGCACATTTGCCACAGCGTGTCTCAGCAACAAGGATCTCTAAGTGCTTTACATTAATTATTACATGTTATAAGAGGGTGTGTCATGCTGTTCCCAGCTTCCCGGTGGCTTTTTAAAAGTTTGGTTGGTTAAAAAAAAAAAAAAATTACTTTCTGTAGACACTGTTTGTGAAGTATTTGTGGAAAGAGTAGCTAAGTCAGTGTATACCTCAAAATGTAATATGGAATCTCTGTCCTCCATTGTCACCAAGGAGTCCCCAGAATCCAAAAACTGAGAGAGTGTTATAAAAAACAGATGGGAGACTGCAGTGAAACTAGTAGGAAAGATGCTTTGGAAAGAAAACAACAAGGTTCATGACATTAAAACCAGTGAATGAACTGTGGAAGGGGAATCTTAAATACTAATTAATTAATGGGAATAGTCGAGATATGTTCGTTGGGGCTTATGAAAGGGAAAGGAATTGAAAATGAAAATAGAATAAAAATCATCAAAATATTCGGAAAGTGCAAACTGACAGAAATCTTTTGGCCTTGACATTCTAGATTACAAAGCACCACTTTAATCACAAGACCCCAATGGTTCTTCCTCCCTCTGAGAAAACATTTGACCAATTGAAAATTAAGATTTCTTCCAAAAGTCATATACATGTTTTTGAGAACACAGAATATACAACTTTCCCACCAGTGTAATCATAACTAAGAAAGTCATACAAGTTTTAAGTCAGCTTACAAAAAATAATAGATGCCCTAAACACCATTTTCCAATAAATTTTCAACATTTTTTAAAGTTTGTAGCTAGGTTAACCAACTTTTTAAAAATTCCAGCCAGAATAAAATGTATATGATTACTTAAAATTCATTAAAAGTGTTTATGGTTGGGAAATAAAAATGGTTTTATCATTTCATTTTTATGTTGCCTTTTCACTTACCGGTCAGGCATCCTCAGTTTCCTCTGCCATATCAGATGTGCTCACCAGGACAAAGGCAGAATAAAGAATGGTCACTATTCCACTGCTCTGAAGAAAAAAGTAATAGGGTTATCACCAGCTATTACAGGAAGGGCTCCAATCCAGGACAGTGCTTCTGTTGGATGTGAACCTTTTTATGTTAACTTAGGAGCTATAAAGCCATGTTTCCATTCAAAAATCTTTCTCAGTGTTACACACCATTTTCAAGAACTAATTTATATTTCTATAATCTATGACTGAATGGACTCTTGAGAAGTTTAAGTCCAACATCTACTTTAAATTACAGTCATCCTATTGAAAGATAAATATCCTCCCAGGTCTTCATTTTGTTTGAATATTTCAAATAGATTTGACCTTGAGAAGTTTCTTATGAACGCTGGCTTTCATTGGTAGTGTTCTCTTGCTTCCTCTCTCTCTCTCTCTCTCTCTCACTCTCTCACATACACATACACACACAAATACAAATATACACAGTAGTCTATGGTTTCTAATTGGAAAAATTAAATGCAGAATTCAAAAGATTCCAAAAGAAATATACTCCCAAGGCAAATCCATAGAGTCAGAAAGCACATTGGTTGTTTTCAGAGGCTGGGAGGAGGGAAGAATAGGTAGTGACTGCTTTATGGGTATGGAGTTTCCCTTTGGGGTGATGAAAATGATCTGAATCTAGATGGTGGCAATGGTTTTACCACATTGCGAAATAATAAAAGTCTCCAAAATGGCTCCAATCATGAATTTTATGTTATGTGAATTTTAGCTTGATTAAATACAGATTTAATCAATAATTATATGTTTAATACAATATATTAATATATTATATATAAATATAATCAATAATATATAATCAATAATTTATATATATTTAATCAAGGTAAATATAGATATATTCTTAACAGAAAAGTTAGTCACTTTTCAATAATGGTATTGATTGGGATAAATGTAGGCCAAATGTGGTCTCAGGAGATCTTAATCAAATAGAGACTGTGGAAAGAAGAAAAGAGAAATCTTGTCCATTACACTGACGGGAGACTAAAACATGGAACTAAGTTAACTGTTTACTTTTCTCCATGTATAGCCGGAAAATACACACATTCTATTTAATAAATATTTCCGTCTCTTAACTTTTGCCATGGATTACTTTTGCTGTCTAACCTAACTCTCCCATGTTACAATGTTAGTCTGTTCTCTTGTATTCTGTCTGAATTCAGTAAAGCACAAGACAAATGCTTGCTATCACCACAGCAATATAACCTTCACATTCTCCAGATGCTGCTCAGTAATAGGGCAGCATCCTCAGGTTGTATAAGCAGGGATGGATTTCCCAAGTGTTCAGTCATTTTAGCGGGTCTTCTTGATGCTCTTTTCAACTGCACTTTGATTGCAAGCCCCTCACAGAAGAGAGCACAGAGCACCTGGTGCATCAAAGCAGAGTTACTATTATACACTCTTGTATCCTCAATCTTCTCTTTCAGACACTCGACACTGCTTCTAAGCAGCACCTTGAAGCTGGCCATATGCTTATATTCATGAAGTTTGCATTTTGCACTGCTGTTAAAAAGCTGAGTTCCTTAATGTTTCATTTAGGACATAGTTCATGTTTCCAGGGCAAGAGTCCCTGCTTCCAGCTCCCTCCCCACCCCAACCTCTTAGTGGTATAATCATTATGTCTGCTCTTCTATTTCGTTTGTTTGTTTTTATTTTTTTTTAGTAAATGCTACTTCCATACTGCTGATTTTTGCCTTATCAAGTATCATAAAATGCCCAATTATTATAGCATGTCAATTATGAGTGCAGCATAGTAAAAGATAATGATGTCTCAGTCATAAAATTCCTAGACAATATCCTTAGTCTTGGGTCCTTGAATTTGTGTCCACAAAGTAGTGTAATAAGGAAAATCCTAGAACTATAAAGACTTTTATCATGTGACCTGGACAAAGCTCTCTTCTCTAACACAATTAGGAAATACTGGCTAGAGTAATTATATCAGCATTCAAGACAAGTTAAAAATACAGTATGAAGGCCCCTCCCAAGGATATCTGTCAGAAATATTTCATTGCAGTGTTATCTTCATTGAGCCACATATATAACAATAAACACCATGTATTTGGAGCACTATACAAGTGGAAGCTATGACACAAGGTGCTTACCAGATATTATCTTATTTTCACAACACCCCTGTGAAATAATACTGATATTATCCCCATCATACATATAAGGAACTGAGACTAAGAGAGGTTAAATAACTCCCTAGAGGTCACACAGCTAGAGAGGGGCAGAGCTGGGATTCAAGCCTAGACTTGTCTGACTGCAAGGCTTTTGTTCTTTTCACTTTGTTAGCCTGTCTCTTGCTTGTCTAATAAGATTGGGACAACACAAGTGATGCCAATAAGCATAAATATAGCTCTTTCTCAACACAGATGATGCCAATAAACATAAATATTGACTCCCTTAAAGATGACAGGTACTCAGGTACCAAAAAGGTGTTGGAAGTAATTTAGCAGTGATGGTGCAGGCCAGCATAAAACCAGGGTGGTAGACGTGGGGGTACCACTATCCCCTTGGTCATGTGGGAACCGCTTAATACCAGGAGCTGTCAAAGAGAGTCAGTGTGGAGCCTGCTGCCCAAATCCAAGTGACAGTCTAGCCCTGCTTCCAGAGCACTATATGTCTATAAGATGAATAAACAACCTATTTAATGTTGCCAAAAGCTCACTTTTATACTTTCAGATATAAAAAAGGGAGACTAAGTAAAAATGAAATATTTTGGAGGTTTTCCATGTTTATTTTCAGACTGCTTACTACTGAATTTTGTAATCTGTATTAAAAGATGTGGGTGTTGGGACTTTATAAAAATATTTTATTATCTCAAAAATGGTCAAAAGGAATTTCTTGGCACTGTAGAGGGAAATAAGCGATAGAATTTTAAAGGAGACATGATAAGTGTAAATTTTACAATATGAAGGAGGTTATTTTTAAGTGATTTATAAAGCAGCATTAGATACAGATTTATTATTCAGTACAGAAGATGAGTTTTTCTATGGTACCAGAAGAAATGTATTTTTGAGAGTAATTTTTTATATTTACAAAATGTTCTCCCAAGAAGAAGAATATTATGCAGGTCTTTTCAGTTTTCATGTTCTTTCATGTTTTCTCATTTAATCTTCTAGTGATTGTACAAGGTCTTTGATCAAGGACATTGGACATCACTTCAAACCCAAAGGTCATTGCCTGTATGTGTGTGTGCCTATGGAGGTAGGGAAGGTTTTTAGACAGGGGTTGGTGATTTGGTGTACTATGGGTTTGGGGAAAAAAAACTGAGTTAAGGAGAACTTAAGGGGCTGAACACAAAAGATCAGGGTTTAGAAAGAGAATGGGAGGCATGGTGCATCAGAAACAAGCTTCAGATTAGAAGTCAGGAGAAAAGAGTTCCATCTTTGCTAATAAGCAGCTTTGTGTCTTTGGGCAACTTATTTGACCTCTATATAAGCTCTATTTTCTCATTTGTAAATTAAAGTAATAGTTGGTCTCTGAGATCAGACTCATCAAAATTGTGATTCAATAACAGTATTTATGGTTATTATTTTCCACTTGATGCTTTTCTCTATAATGAATATGAATTACTTTTATAATGAGCATATGTTGTATACCCAGAAACAACAAGATTAATTAAACTCTCCGAGGCTTTAATTCTTCAAACATAAAAAGACTTTATGCCACCTCAACCTTTGAACAGCGTTAATTATAAATTTTCTTCGAGGATGCTGATTTAGAAAATGCTAATTAAAGCTTTAAAAATATGAATTGCAATAATAGTTTTTAAAGAAATTTCAATATCTTCCTAACATATATGTAGGTATTATTTTATTTAAGAGGAAAATGGGTGATGATTTTCTTTCCTTTATTTTATAATTTTTATTCAAATAATGTATACTTTTACATAAAGGTTTATTTTTACTCTTAAAAACAATACAGGAATATTACAGACAATAACGAGTTATTTGCAAATCAATCTGCAATATTTTAAGCTTTCTATAAGTGTCTCAGAATATACAAACACTGAATTCAAGTCATTTCTAAAAATATAACATCTTTTTCTTTTCACATTTTTGATACTCTTAATAAAGCTGAAATAAATTATGTCTAATTATATCATAAAATTTATGTAAATGTATATAAAGTTTTTTCAAAGTGAAATATATTACACATTAAGATTCAGCAAACTATTTTTTCCAAAACCAAGATCCCAGTTCTGTAGCTTAAAATGCCTATAAAATTACCATGACAACAACAATTTACAAACCCAGTACAGATTTTTCACCTATTTGTATTTATTCTGTTTACCATATTCATAATTCAACTTGAGTCCTATGAGTTTCCATAAAGTCTGGCTTAATGGATTAGTTCCCAGGAAATTGCCTATGGATTAAATTCCCAAACTTAGCATGGTATTCAAGGTTGTTGGCAATCTAGACCTTCCTGACTTCCTCCCCTTATCTCTTGTGAAAGTCAGGAGGGTCTAGATTGCCAACCATCTTGAATGCCGTGCTAAAAGTTTGGGAATTTAATTTACAGGCAATTCATGATTTTCTATTCTTGATTTTGCACTTGATTTCATTATTATATCTCTGGGATATTTTGAGGTACTCATTAAGGCAACATATGATCCTTGCTTATTTTCAGGGTACTTTATCTGTCTCCTGGATCCAAATAGTCATAACCTGGTAATATCACCAAGTAAGGACCTTGGTTTGATAACTGTTTTGGTGCTTCTGCACTTAAATCAATTGCTTTTTGAGTTGTTTAGTCCATCTGTTACCTGAAATGTAGCAATGCATATTTGAAGTTTTGCTTCCTGAAGAACATCACATTTACCTATGAAGACTGATTTTCAATATACACCTATAGAGTTGCGAAGACATACAAAATAGGTGGCTAGAATTGATTGGCAAAAATATCTTTGAGGTTCTAAATCCCAAAGAATGTGTCCTTGAACGTGTAGGTTTCATTTGATTGTGGAAGCCCAGCTGAGGCTGGCTTTAACTTCTTCAAGAATTGTTTTCTTAGGCTTACCTGATTCTCCACCAGCACTGCCTATGTGCTTCTCTTTTTCTGTCCCCACCTTTTTTTTCTGATGCACAGGCACGGCTCGTTATTATTCTGTGGCAAGATCAGTGGTCATGAGGTATGTTTTTTGTATAATCTACTTTGTATTTGCCTCAGCATTAAGATGGGTCCAGCCTTTGGTTAAAAACAATAATGCAATCTTAGGAAATCACATTAGAAAACATTAATGTTTTGACTAATTTTAAAATGCAAATGAAAAACACCTAGGCTGTAATTTTCAGTTTATGAGGAGGTAAGGTATCATTAAATGAGTTTAGTTTCTTCTTAGTACCAATTACTTTAGAGATTTCTAATTTGTTTGTCCTTTTCACGTGCAGTCTACTGCCTTTAAGGTAAATGTGTACTGATGTAGAATGATGATTGTGTTTCAGCCCTTCATAGGGTGGACTATCTAAGGTAAAGTTGAACATCAGCGGTATAATGGTTAAAGTTTGTATTTGTGTCACAGAAGTACTTACTTCTGTACCACTTTTTAAAAAATGTCTCACTTTAAAGCAGTTGACCAAATCAAACAAGACTGTAATCCTAGCAAACTAATGTATTCATCTGCCTATTGTGAGGTGATACCAGCTGATGATTGGATATTTAGGAAATAATTCCTTATTTAAATCTCACAAACTGCATTAAATTGGTATCTACCTTTACTTAACTGTACTATCTGGCCCCAGGGAAAATCTGGCACTTTTTCTTTTTTCAAGCTATTCACATTCTTCTAAGCACAAGTATGTGATTGGAAGTCTTCTGACTTCTTGTGTTCACACATTTCAGAGGCGTCTAATCTATACTGTTTGTCTCAAATTGCTTTGCAAACCATAGCAGTATATAAAATCACCACTGTAAAAACGTTCCAGAAGTGCCCTAACTGTGCCTTTTGGTCAAATTAACTAGCTATTGCATTCACATAGAAGCTCAAAATAACTAATATTTCCAGTTCTCTGCCAAACATATTCAAACAAAGACAGTTTGGCTACACAACTAAACCTCAAAGTTTCACCATAGATATAATCTGATGGTTCAACACACAAAGGAGTGGGTAAGCATTTCTGAGATAGCTTACAAAGACTATGGGTCAAAATCTTTCTCTAATAAATTTCCCTATATATGTATGTCCAGGTTAACCCTGTGTGGAAATATTGTTCACATTGTCCCTATATAACTCTGTCACCCTTTCAAGAGAAAGAAAACTTCTCTACTGGAATCAATTGGTTTTGAAATTAAAAGAGGGAAGAAGAGCCTTCCATTATTTAATCTAGACCTTTTTTGATTGATGCATAATGAATGCACACGTTTCTAGGCTACATGTGATATTTTGATACATGCATACATTGTATAATGATCAAAATAGGATAATTGGAATATCTGTTACCTCAACCACTGATCAATTCTCTGGGTTGGGAAAATTATAAATCTTTTCTTCTAAATCTTTTGAAGTATACAATAAATTATAGTCACCCTACTGTGCTATCAAA
The DNA here is from genome assembly GCA_963574635.1 of Cheracebus regulus. Lineage (NCBI taxonomy): Eukaryota > Metazoa > Chordata > Mammalia > Primates > Pitheciidae > Cheracebus > Cheracebus regulus. The sequence goes on from CAUYQU010032243.1 coordinate 58,115, forward strand.
ACTATAGTCACCCTACTGTGCTATCAAACACTAGAACTTATTTTTTCTATTAAACTGTATTTTTGTTCCCTTTAACCAACCTCTCTTCATCCCCACTCCCCACTACCTTTCCCAGCCTCTTGTAATCTCCATTCTACATATGTATACATCATATATATGATATATATAACTTCACAGTTGGATTTTTTACACACACACACACATGTACACACACATTTTCTTATCCAATCATCTGTTGATGTACACTTAGTGTGATTCAATTTCTTGGCTATTATGAATAGCACTGCAATAAACATGGACATGAAGCTATCTCATTAACGTATTGATTACTTAGCAGTGGGGTTGCTGGATCATATGGTGGTTCCAATTTCAGTTTTTTGAAGAACCTCTGTACTGTTTTCCACTACTGTATTAGTCCATTTTCTTACTGCTAGAAAGACATACCTGAGACTGGATAATTTATGGAGAATAGAGGTTTAATTGACTCTCATTTCTGCAAGCTGTACAGGAGGCAGGTCTTGAGAGGCCTCAGGAAACTTATAATCATGGTGGAAGGTGAACAGGAAGCAGGCACAATCTTCACATGGCAGAACAGGAGAGAGAGAGCTCTTTTGAGAATGTCTGTTCAAATCATTTGCTCATTTTTAAATGGGATTTATTTACTTATTTGCTATTGAGCTGTTTTGAGTTCTTTATATATTCTAGTTATTAATCCCTTGTTGGATGAATAGTTTGCAAATATTTTGTCGCATCCTTTAAGTTGATTGTTTTCTTTGCTGAGCAGATGTTAACAGTTTATCCGCCCTTGGCTGGAAATATATCTCACCTAGTCATATAGCACTAGTCATTCTAGCCATCCTTATCCAAACCTCTGGAAGCTTCACTGGCGCAATTATTCTTATAGTCGCCCATGGCTTGATGTAATCCCATTTGTCTATTTTTGCTTTTATTGCCTGTAATTTTAAGGTCTTACCCAAAAAATCTTTACTCAGACCAGTATCTGGAAACATTTCCCAGGTATTTTCTTTTAGTAGTTTCATAGTTTCAGGTCTTATATTTAGGTATTTAATCCATTTTGATTTTATTTTGTATATAGTAAGATATAGGGATCTAGTTACATTTTTTTCTGCATATGGATATCTGGCTTTCCTAGAACTATTTATTGAAGAAAACGTTTTGGTTCTTGGCACCTTTGTTCACTATTGGTGTGTGGATTTGTTTTTGGGGTCTCTATTCTGTTGCATTGGTCCATGTGTATGTTTTTATGCCAGTACTATGTTTTTTGGTTGACTATAGATTTTTAATGTATTTTGAAGTCAGGTAGTATGATGGCTCTAGCTTTGTTGCTTGGCTTAGGATTGCTTTGGCTTTCTGTAGTCTTGTGTGGTTCCATCTGAATTTTGAGATTGCTTTTTCTAGTTCTGTGAAGAATGTCATTGGTATTTTAATAGGCATTACATTGGATCTGTAGAGCACTTTGGGTAGTAGAAATACTATTGATTTTTGAATGTTGATTTTTGTATCCTGCAACTTTACAGAATTCATTTATTGGTTCTAACAGGTTTTTGGTGGAGTCTTTAGGTTTTTCTCAATGTGATTACATTGTCTGCAAATAGGGATAATTCTTACTTCTTCCTTTGCAATTCCATGAGCATGAGATATTTTTTCATTTTGTGTATGTGTTCTTTTCCACTTTCTTCATGAATGTTTTATAGTTTACCTTGTATAGGTCTTCTTTGTCTAAATTTATTCCTAGGTATTTTATTGTTTTGGTACCTATTTTAAGTGGGATTGAGTTCTTGATTTCTTTTTCAAATTATTCACTGTCAACCAGTAGAAATACTATTGATTTTTGAATGTTGATTTTTGTATCCTGCAACTTTACTGAATTCATTTATTGGTTCTAACAGATTTTTGGTGGAATCTTTAGGTTTTTCTAAATATGATTACATTGTCTGCAAATAGGGATAATTCTTACTTCTTCCTTTGCAATTTGAATAGCCTCTATTTTTTTTTCTCTGAACATAAATTTCATCTCCTAGCTCAGCTATTAAGAAATCAGACACTATTTTGTAAACCATTCCCAGGAACAAGACTATAAATACCAGAAGGCGTTAACCTACACTCCCTTGACCCAAGATTCAGACTCTGAGTTTGGGGCAAAAGGGTAATTTGTAAAAGATCATAGTGGTTTGCCCCCTGTCTTTAAGGAAATGATATGGCATAGTAGAAGGATGTGCTATTTGACTCTAGACAAACCTGAATTTAATCAAGACTCTATTATTAATTATGTGATACAGTTACCTAAGTCTCTGAACTTACAGCTTCCTTTTCTGTAAAATAGAAATAGTAATGTTTCTTTGCATAATGTAGGCCCAAGTGAGATGCCATAAATAGAGTGCCTGGGACTTGGTGAGTTCTCAAATGTTAACTTACTTCTCATCAGAACTTAGGGACAGACAACTTAGGAACCTGTTGGAGAGCTATCTTTTCACTGATCGCTATGTTTCCTGAATCTGTGTTTTGCTTTTAATAATCTGATTTTCACTTCCTATCTGAAAAACAAAATTCTATTTGTCTACATTCAGCATTTTATTTGCCTTAGAAATTTACTTTTCAAACTTTCAGAAAACGATCCTATTTAGAGTACCTAAAAGTTAAGTTCATGCTTGCTGAATCTCCATTCTTTATAATTTCATTGACTTAAATCATTCCTTTTTAGAATCTTCACATTTACTAATTAGGGGTCAGCAATCTTTAAAAAACTAAGGACCAATCTTCCTTTTGATTTGTTAATGAGGTAGCTAGTACTCCCTGGCCAAATCTCCTGGCTAATTTCACAAATTGAGGTGGCAAATGCATGTAGACCACCTGCCTTAAAAGCTGGTGGGGAGAAGGGGAAGAAGGGTTACAAGTTAGCCACAAACTGAATAACTGAGACCTATTCACTCAGACTGCAGGAGGATGTGTCTATCTTCCTTCGCATGATGTTTCTGGTGCCTAGCATAGTGCCTGCCACATAGTTGTTGCTTAAGAAACATTTGATGACTGACTGAATGAATGAGCAAATAGATGCCATAGAAAATCAGTCCATGTGTAATTATTGATAATATGCTGTATGTTACAGATGCCTTGTTATATCAGGAATGTTTTCAGTTGCAAGTCACCTAATAGTGGCTTAAACAAATGAGCTTTATTTCCCCCCACAGTTTGCAAGAAGGCAATTGTAGATGTGTTGACCCAGTGGCTCTATGATGTCAGATTTAGAGTCTCTTGGACTTGACAGAGATGCAAGATTGTTGTGGGACTTCCATGCATCATGTCCTTCTCTAACCATGTTCAAAGACAGAAGTAGCTATGAGTATAGGCAGGGAGCCTCCCTTAGTAGCCCCTTCTTTTATCAAAGGAGAAAATATTCCTCAGGAGACCCCCCAGGGGATTTTCCCTTCACTTTATTGAACAGAACTAGGCCATATGCCTGCTCTTAGGACAGAAACTAGGATCATTTTCTTTGAGATTATAGGCTCTTCAATTAACATCTAATAGAGGTTCTGCTAGCAAGGAGGAATTTGTGGGGATGGCTTTTGGCAACATGGCAAGACCCCGTCTCTATAAATAATTTTTGTAAATTACCCAGGTATGGTGGTACATGCCTGTAGTCCCAGCTACTCAGGAGCTTGAGGCAGGAGGTTGGCTTGAGCCCGGGAGGTTGAGGCCGCAGAGATTGCTGATCATTCCACTGCACTCCAACCAGGGTGACAGAACAAGACCCTGTATGAAACAAACAAACAATACCCAGTGTTCTGTTGATATTTCTTGGCTATAACTAGACAAAGAATTGATGCTTTTAGTTATCTATTCCACTGCTAAAGGGGAATGCTGAACTAAAGAAGTGCTGTTTAATTAAAATGCCATGTATAATTCAAGGAAAAAGACTAATAATGCTTTTGAATTTTCATCAGTACCTGTGATTTTGCCAGCATTTTTTGATATTACTTATTATTTGAATGGCTATTTGCCTTATTAAGAGAATAAAAATTTATTTCAACAAATGCAATTAAATTAACATCTGTATTCATTTTGAAAATGTGTTTCTTTTATTATGACCATAAGAATATTAGAGTTTCTGTTGGCCCTACTAATCAGTGTCCACAAGAAAATAACGAATCAAGATGTAAAAAATTCAAACAACTTTCTAGTATCATAGTATGATAGAAGCCCTAGATACCTCACCTAGTATCTGGTACCATAAAAGTTCTCAAAATAAGTATAATCCAGTATTTTAAAATTTAATTTAGGTAAACTACCTGTTTGTGAAAACACAAACTTGGTCTCAAGTTACTGTTTTCAGTTTCAGCAAAGTACCAGGTTTTAGAAAATAGTAATTCCTAGGGTAGCTACGAGAGGTTTTGCTGCTTTGTGAGATTCTCCAAATTGTTATTATTTAAGTGATGGGCATCAAATATCAAAATGATAAAAATTGGGCCAGGTGTGGTGGTTCATGTCTGTAACCTCAGCATTTTGGGAGGCTGAGGTGGGAGGATTGCTTGAGTCCAGGAGTTCAAGACCAGCCTGGTTAATACAATGGCACCTCAGCTCCACAAAAAAATAAACAAAATTGATCAAGTGTGGTGGTATGTGCCTGTAGTCCCAGCTACTCAGGAGGCTGAGGTAGGAGGATCACTTGAGTCCAAGAAATTGGGTATGCAGTGAACTATGATCCCGCCACGGCACTCCAGCCTGGGTGACGGAGCCAGACCCTGTCTCAAAAACAAGACAAAAACAAGCAAAAAACGTAACAACAAGAAAACCTAGATATTGCCTGCATCATATAAGGGGTCTCAAATAAAAATTTCTCCAAAAGAAAGCATATATTTCCAGTAATTTTTGTGTTGGTGTTTAAGATTATAATTTCGATAAAAGAGTTTTTAAAACATAATTTTCCATTCCTTATTAAACTATGTCTCCAAATGTACCAATATTTATATTTTATTAAAGACAGACATCTATCAAAGTATAGCTATCTAACTAAAACACTCATTTCTCTTTTTTTTTTTTTTTTTTTAAAGCCAATACATTAAAATTACGATTATTTACTTTTAAATGTTATGTGTTGTAATGGACAACCACTAAAAATATCTTAAGTTATTTATGAGTGGGTCCTTCATATTTTTAAGAGTTTGTGCCAGTTAATGTAACAAGTCATTATCATCAAATAATTTGCTTAACTACTCTAGTAAATATTAAACATTTATTCAGATATGAAAGTGAAGTTTACAGGATGTAAGATTTTCCTGGTAAGATTGGGACACTTCCACAGAATACAGGATGGGTGTCACCCTTACAGTTTCCTAGTTAGTAGATTATATAAAATCAGAATATTTTCAATTTTTTTCTCTTTTATTTGTTCTCCATCTTTTTTTTAGAACTTATTTTCTACACTACAATTGATTGTTACATTCTTAGAATCTATGTAAGAGAATATCATTCATAAATCTGTGCTTATGAAATGAAGCCTGTCAACTTGTCAACTGAGCATTAGAATCTCTGGCTGGCAGTGGGTTGTTTGTTTAATTGGTTAGTAGGTTTGTCTGTTTATTTTTGATTGGTGATTTTTTCTTTATATTTTTTAAATTATGTTTGGGTGCGGTGGCTCACGTCTGTAATCCTAGCACTTTGGGAGGCCAATGTAGGCAGATCTCGAAGTCGAGAGATCGAGACCATCCTGGCCAACATGGTGAAACCCCATCTCCACTAAAAATACAAAAATTAGCTGGGTGTGGTGGCGCACACCTGTAGTCCCAGCGACTCAGAAGGCTGGGGCAGGTGAATTGCTTGAACCTGGGGGGTGGAGGTTGCAGTGAGCTGAGATCCTGCCACTGCACTCAATCCTGGTGACAGAGCAAGTCTCTACAAAAAAAAAAGAAAAGAAAAGAAAGAAAAAAAATTAAGATACAAACTCCAAGGACAGTTCTCATTGATCATTGAGCATTTAAAAGTGGGATCTGAGGATTCTAAGTGTTATGGGTTGAATCGTGTCCCCCACCAAATTCATATGCTGAAGTCTTAACCTTCAATACATCAGAATGTAACCTCATTTGAAATAGGATTAATGCAGATGTAATGAGTCAAGAACAGGCCATATTGGAATAGACTGGGCCCCTAATCCAATGTCACCACTATCTTATAAAAAGGGAACATTTGGATACAGACACACACACATAGGAAGAATGTCATATTAAGAGGAAGGGCAGAGATCTACAAGCCAAGGAACTCCAAAGATTGTCAGGAAATCATCAGAAGTTAGGAGAAAGGCATGGAACACATTCTCCCTTATATCCATCAAAAGGAGTAAACCCTGTGCACACCTTGATCTTGGTCCTCTACTCTCCAGAACTGGGAGACAATGAATTCTGTGGTTCTAAGCTACCTGGTTTGTAGTATTGTTACAGCAGCCCTAGAAAACCAATACAGTAATTAATCATAATTAAGCTTCTTGCATCAGACAGAAATAACATTTGACTTCTCCCAAGCATTGTTTTTCCAGCATGAAACAATCAAAGTAAAAGTAATTGTGCTTGCTGAAGCAAACTACTCATCACATTTTTTACCACTCTCCTTACTCCATCAATACATTATAATTCTTTAGAAACTACTTAATTTTGGTTATCAGTTGTGTATGCTTAATATAATGTTTCCTATTGCAGAAATAGCATAATGTGACACTGATATTAAGTATACATAAGTAATCAAGGAATAAAATAGCATTCAATAATTAAAAGAAATTCTAGCATTACAACTAGAGTGCTAAATTTTTTACATAAAAAAAATGAAGGCCCCTGTATTCAAGGAGACTATTTCAATAATAAGAAAAATAAGAGTGATTGAAGACTAATGATTTAAGAAATTTATTTCCTTCTTCATAAAGTCAACAAGGGCAAAATTCACAATGTTTTCTTTCTGTTCTATGTGTTAAAGATTTAGATATAATGTAGAACAATGTGTGGTCACTTGTCAGATGACTAGAGGTCCCACATCAATATTCTAAAATCTAAGGCCAAAGCCAAGAAATCAACAAGACTCTCTTAGGGCATGGTAAGGTTATTGAGGGAGGTTAAACTCTCCCTCAAAGAGGAGTGGTCCCCACGGAGGAGGGAGGGGCAAAGGAAAGGAGAGAGAGAGAGAGAAGGAGAGAGAGAGAGAGAGAGAGACTCAGCACCAGCTCTATCAAGGAAATGAGAACTATTAGGCTGGTGCAAAAGTATTTGCCCTAACTTTTAATTACTTTTCCACTAACCGAATACTTGACAGGCGGGCCTTGGAAAGGTCACAACGTAGATATAAGGATCATTTGGCTTTGCCACACTTATTTGAAATGTCTCTTAAGGCCATCCAATTCACTTTTCATTCATTTAATTCTCACCAAGTTATCTGGTATTTATCAATTTAGTATCACAGATCACATAATGTTAGATAGATAGAAGGAATATTACAAAGTGTTTTTTGTTTGTTTGTTTGTTTTTGTTTTGGCCAGGAAAGGAATATGCCTCTCTGCAAAGTACAGTAGCAGTATAAATCAGTATCCTTGAGTTTAGCAAATATTTAGTTATAATAACAAAAATAACATCTAACACAGAGCACTTGCTACATGCCTGACACACCTCTAAGTATTTTACATATACTAATTCATTTATTCTCACAGTAAGCCCCATGAAGTAAGCATAATTATTATGCCCCTTTTCTGGCAAGAAAATTGAAGTTTAGAACCCTGGGGAAATTTTTTACTAAACTTTTAGACCTAAAAGCCAAGAAATTAAATCGTTAACCAGAAATAATCCCATAATGTGCTTCACCTTCTTATATCTGGCTTGAAATAGCCTCAGCAATCATTATCATACAAGATATTACCTGTAATATCTCAGCAATTTTCAATTCCCTCTTGCGAATTAGGACAGAATTTAGAGACCAGGTCTCAGTGTGCAGCTCAGGCTGGCCTCGAACTTTTGGCTTCAAATAATCCTCTCATCTTAGTCTCCTGGAAGTAATCCTCCCATCTTAGTCTCCTGGAAGTAATCCTACCATCTTAGCTGGAACTATAGGTTCATGCCACTACACTTGGCTAAGAAGATGTAATTTTGTTTATAATAATAATGATAACAATAAATACTGAGACCTGGTCTCTAAAAGATTTTTAATTTATATCTTCTCAGAGTGACTACATGTGGGTAAGTCTCAAAGATGTCATCTCCCTAGTGTCCACAAAAAATACTGATAGTGCAAAAATAGCTTAAAAATTTAGGACGTACAGATTATGTACAATTTTATGTTCAGACTATTGCATTACTGTTTTAGAAGCAGTTTTCCTAAGATGTCAGTTTCATCAGTGTGAAGTTCTTTTGCAAGTAAGCACTAGATATTCAGATTACAAGTACAGTCATGTATCACTTAACAACAGGGATACATTCCGAGAAATGCATCATGAGACAATTTTGTCATTGTGCAAACACTGTAGAGTGTACTTAGACAAACCTAGATGGTATAGCTTACTACACACCTAGGCTATAAACCTGTACAGCATGTTACTGTACTAGAAACTGTAGGCAATACTTACACAGTAGTATTTGTGAATTTAAACATATCTAAACATAGAAAAGATAATGCGTTGCACTATGATTTTACAACAGCTAATGACATCACTAGATGATAGGAATTTGTCAGCTCCATAGTAATCTTATGGAGCTACCATCGTATATGTGATGTGGTACATGACTGAATCAAACCTTATTCACAGTATAAGAAAGAGCCTTCATGTATTTCTTGGAACCACTGTAGCACTTCAAAATGTGCTGCTAAAAGTTAAATTTGAAGTGCCTACCTTTCATGTACAAATCTCCATATCTTTTATAGATGAACTGAAAATAAACGCCAACAAAATATAAGCACAGAACTACATGCAACTTTTATCTCTGATAAACAAGACATTTAAATTTTATTACTCTGGGCCCAGCACAGTGGCTCATGTCTATAATCCCAACACTTTGGGAAGCCAAGGTAGGTGGATCACTTGAGGTCAGGAGCTTCAGACCAGCCTGGCAAACATGGTGAAACCTAATCTCTGCTAAAAGTACAAAGATTAGCCGGGTGTGGTAGCATGCACCTGTAATCCCAGCTATTTGGGAGGCTGAGGCAGAAGAATCACTTGAACCCAGGAGGCAGAGGTTGCAGTGAACTGAGATTGCACCACTGCACTCCAGCCTGGGCAACTCAAAAAAAATTATTACTCTGGTCAGAAAAATATTTGTTTTTCTGACCAGAGTAATAGAATCAAGCATTCTGTCATAGTATCGGTGTTAAGCAAATAGAGATAAATTAATCAGAATAGAGAACAATGAAGCAAGGTAAAGTGAAAGACAATCATAGGAAAATACTGAGAATCTTCAAATGGGACAGTTTTAACATAAAAGATATTCAATAAATATTTTTAAATGAATGAATGATTAACAATAAATTTTAAAGCTCTCAAATAATCACCTCTATTATTTAGTATTTGTTGTACAACATGAAGGTATTTGATGCTATACAAAAGTTTTTATCTTATTTTCCCTCTTAAATGAGGAACAATACCTGGATATCGTCTGTATGAAGAAATGGCTTAAAGAGTTTAAGGTAAGATGCAAGCTATTTCAGGCAAGCACTCCAATTTTTTACATCCATGAGAATTCTTTACAAACAAGTGAAAAACATGAAGTCACAAGATACCCTTCACCCCTTTACCTAAACTGCATGAGATTATCATAGCACACATTCCAGGGATGGCGGATTTACCCTTATCTTCAAAATGAATGATGTTGAGAACTCAAGATAAACACTCAAAGGCGATGCACTGTAAAGAGAAAAGTAAAGGATGAAAATTTAGTTTTCCTTGTAAAAACAAATTGTCCCCTGGACTTACCTTCTAATGAAATAAATGAGCATGTCTAGGTAGGCACAATGTAGAGAAAGATTTGTTGTTGATTGGTTAGATCATTTCTTTGGAAGAAATTCAATATTTAAGAAAAGAAATGTAGTTGCATAATCCTCTAACTGTCAAACGTAAAGAATATTCAAGTACTGTATAAATTCTTTCATTAGTTAAAGAAGACTTTGCATTAATGTTAACTGTTTCTATTATTGGTAGCAGTGCAAATTTTTTCTTGCCACATCCTCATATTATCAGCCTGCTTAATTGCCTCCTTAATAGACTCTTACAGCCTGCAAAAACTGAAGGAAAAGGTTTTAATGACTATTATGTAAGTAAAAATGTTAATTACCTCCCCAACAAACATGAAAGGAGAAAACTAACCACATCAACTAGGTGGGGGCAGAGAAAATCTTCTGTACTTAGGGTTCTTTAGACCAAGTGAAGATGCTGGTCATTCCCAACAAGAGGAAGGTAACAAGGAGATTAGCAACAGCCATGCTTGGAAAATGGAAAGCTTCTGTATGTTATGAGTCTGAGCTTCATAGGAAACCTTCATTATGCTATTGGAATTATTTTAAATTTCCAGCATGACATACCCACAGGAAAATATAAATCCAAAATACATTCGGGAGACATGTGTAACTATACAATCATCTCTAATAATCCCTGCTAGTAGGGAACAGTGGTACAGATAACCCAAAATGTCTTTTAAAAAATTATTTTAATTGGTCAGTGGATATAGTCTCGTATCAACATACGACATGAAAAGTTGATGAGCAATCAGAAGTACTACCTCAGTATTGTTGGTAGTTATCACACTCATTCTTTCAAGAAGTTTGTGTCCAATGTTATGGAAACTGAAGAGGCAGAATGCAACCCTAGGAATAAGTGAAGATCTAAGGGAATTTGAAAATTGAGCGATATCCATTTCAGAGGTCTCTTCCAATCTAAAATTTAGAAAGTTGTGTCTGAGAGATAAAGAAGTTAACAGGCTATCACTGGATTACCTATCTCACAGAAAAGGAAAAAAAAAGTTTCATAAGAACTTTTGATCTTCAAAGTCAGAAATAAATGTAAAGTAAATTTAGGAGAGGAAGTTAACCTGAGTGCCAAGAACTAGCTGGCTTAGAACCAACTGGCTCAAGAGCAGAGGAACACTTATTTTAATTAAAAGAAGAAAACAAATTTTAAAAGAGAGGTGATAGCACATGTTATTTAAGGATTTAATTGGGAAAACTTCCCAAAGAGCATTTCTACTCATTCACATCAAAACAGCCATAGTCCTACCCAAATATCCACACATACTTGTATTTTCAGTGTGTGATACACAAATAGCCTAATCAGGTCTAGTTCTAAAACATATTTATCAGGAATATTTCCTAATAAATTCCCAGGCTGGAGCCTGGATAAAAATTCAAGAGGCTGCTGCCCCTTTTAGAATTAACCATGTGGGAAGCTGTAGGATGATTAAGTGAACATAGAATGTCTACGAGCTTTTGAAAGGCAGAAACTTGGTTTTATTCATCTTTGGAAACCCAGCACCTATTAGAGTGCTTGGTACAGAGTCACTACTGAATAAGTGGCATATAGCCATAGGTCACTACCAGAGTTGAGAACAAATCACAGACTGAAATTCAAATTATGTCGGTAACTTCTGTGAACTTTCATGCATCAGTTTCTATCTATTTGGTCACCTAGGAGGGAGGCTGCCTGTTGGGATGTGTAATGTATCCAGTGTACATTGAAGTCCTCATTTAAAAGTGCCAAATTGCTATTATTAACTAAAGAACTGGTTCTTTGTATTCACAAAGGTGTCGTTCATCTACATACTTGAAAGCACTTCCGATCATAGCAAATTACTTCTATCACTTTTCTAAAACCTTAATACATTTTAAGGATTAAAAAAGTGTTTATAGTTATCATTTTTAATTATTATCTTTACCCAGTCCTAGATGGCTTAACTGTAATTACAACTTTTAAAGCCTTTGCCTGGTCTTTTACCTTTTTTAGTATTAATGAAATACTTGCATGGAAAAGATTATGAGGTACACAGAAATGATATAGTAGGCCCTTAGAATCACTAAGTTCACGGGCAGTACGACTTTAACTCTGTTCATATCTAGACTCAGATAAACCTGAAGAAATCTTTGCCATTATCCAGAGACTTGTTATGTCTGAGCTATCACTAGCCCTGGGTGGATGGGTCAGATCTAGGGCTTAAGTGGCCCATAACCACCAGGGAACAGCCATAATCAATAACATAAACCCAAGTCCTCAGGAAGCCTTTAACTTCTTGGTTATCCTAGCACCTGAGAAGTCAGGGGTGTTTCAGTGTTGAGAGGTTCCAACAGGACAGGTGCAAGGGCCCCCTCTACTTCGGCTGCTTAAATCTAGACCAGTCTTGAGTATTGATACTTTAGCCATTTCCAGGCAAACTTCTGAGAGTCACTTGTTACTGCAACACTCAAAGGCCCAATTTATACTGGTGCAGAGCTACCTGTCTTCCCTGCTGAAAAGAGGGAAAATACTCAGAAAAGCCATGAGCCAATAATAGCCAAAAAAACCAAAAGAAAAACCAAAGAAGCCATGAGCCAATAATAGATTCAAAAAATGCTTATGTCTGTTTAAAAACTTTTTTTGAAAAGTATACAGTTCTTATGCAAATGTAATTTATTTCAAAAATAATAATAAAATGACTTTTATAGGTAGAAGATACATCAGCACTATAAAGATTACAAGGGTGACTAAAATACAGATTCTAATCCATGACAGTTATTCTTATCTTTAAAGGAGAGGGAGTTGGGAATCCAATCCTTCTCCTTTGAAGGTAAGAAGAGGGTTGGGAATCCCAACCCCCTTCTTTCAAACAGAGGCAGGAAAAGCCAAAGACTCACTTTATCAAAGTCCCTCAACTGTTAGAGGGGTGAGTCCCTCAGCGCTGTGTGACTGTTTTGGCCAGTGAGATGTAAGAGGTCTGCTGGAGGTGTTGGGAGATACTTTTCTTTTGTGTTGTGCCTAACCCCTGCCCCTTCGCCTCCACCCTGCCTTGAATGCTGACATGCTGCCTGGAGCTGTGGCAGGCATCTTGCAATCAAATGGGAAAGAATGGGAGTGTCGCCATGATGTTGGACCTGACGACCCTGAGCTGCTGATGCAATGTCATCCGCCACCTCTTCCCAGCTTTTCTGTCATGTGAGAAAAAAAATAAAGGCTTATCTTTTTAAGCCACTGTCAATCTTTGTTGCTTAAAATGGAAAAGCATTTGTAACTGATAAAGAATTAATAAAAGTATTTTTTAGGTACACAAATAACCAGGTTCAAAGAAAGAAATTACATGAAGTAGATGCCACTGTACTCCAGCCTGGGTGATGGAGTGAGACCCTGTCTCAAAGAAAAGCTGCTTGAGTTTGAGTAGCTTATTTTTTTAAAGTTCATTTCATGCTTATTTTATCTTTCTTTCCTGTGTTTCTTAAACATGAAAACAAAAACATCCTAAACCCATTTAATCATGATAAATTATTGTTTATTAAAAAATTAAACTATCCGTAGCCAATGATTCATTGCACCCTTCACACAAACCTGATTATTATATGTATATATTTTAAAAATAAATACAATAATGAGCTCCTTGCTTCCGCATAGATGTGACATCAAAATTATAGGATGTGCAGGCTTAAGGTCAGAGCAGTAAGTCAGAACTCTGATCCTAACCAGCCCCGGACAAAGCTGTTGATAAAAAACAAAAATTATTTTAAATAACACCAACAAAAATCCTATCCCAGTGAAGGGAAATGCATCGTGACTAATTATTAGATTCAAATATCTTTGCTGCCTATGGCCAAGACCATTAAAGATGCTAATGAAAAGCCAATTTTTCTTTTAAAAAATGAGAATTCTCCAAATTTAATCCAATGGTGAGGATGATCAATTTAGTTATTAATTTAGAGTGTAAGAACACATCACTTGAATACTTGGAATTAGAGGGAAGGATTGATTTATATTCTCTGAAATAATCTCTACATAGATAATTTTGGAATTTTCCAAATCTGTACATTGTCAGATTTCTGTTAAGTATGCTTAATTCTGCAACAGTAATGATTAAGGATATTTTGTGCCAAGGTATCAAGACTGAAAATTATGTTTTGTGTCTCAGTTTTCCCAAGCAAATTAGTCTTGAGAAGTTATTTTAGTATAGAGTTAAATACTAAGTTACATAAAAAAAAGCTGATGTATTGTAGCCTCTAATATTGCTATGCATTTTTAATATTCTGAGTAGGTCAAAACAGAGACAACAGATTAAACCTGTTAACATACATTCCCTGTTTTTAGGGGAATGTATGTTAACAGGTTTAATCTATAAAATATGTGAAATTATTTTTAATAACAGCTAAATATGTAAAATTATTTTTAATAAATAAAATTATGCTTCTAAAAGGGTACATGCTAAAAAAATGTGTAACTTTACTATGTTAGTTAATGGGCATCTAAACAAATTAAGAAAATATTTTTTTCTTCTTGCTTAATTCATATTTACTAATTTGCATTTGATTTTATTTTATTAGTATTTACTTTAAATACTTCACCCATAGAACATGTGTGTGTGTGTGTGTGTGTCTGCGTGTATTTGTTCTTTTATCCCTTCATAGCTTCAGAAAGCTGATCTATTTATAGCTAAAATACATTAGTCTTGGAATATGCAAGTATTCATGACTCTCAAGTATCCTAAAATCAAAAGCTAATTTATTTTATTTTTAAAATATCTTTAAGCCTCTAAGTATTATCTGTATTTGCCCGTGTCTATTACAGATTGAATTCTATTTAGCAAATATCGCACAATCTGAGAGCAAGGGACTGTCCCTTCTTACATGGACATCATTCTCAGCCTACTCCACTCCCAAACTAACTAGTACCATATATGCACAGTGTTATTAACAAAACCAAGGAATCATACCTTGTTTCTTTCAACATTCCTTTGCAAACAAAAACTAATGGCTCATGTTTGGGGATGAAAGTGGCCAACTTCTCAACAAAGGCACTCAAGAGCAAAGAGAAACTTCTGCTCCCAAAATAGAAGCAGTGGACCTTCCATCCACTCCTGGCTGATATGGGGGAAGCCAGGCAGAACGTCAAGAGTAGGATCCCAAATGTGTGTGCATATCTGTGCATACACATACATTTCTCTCTCTTTTTTTTCTGTCTCTCTTACACATTTCCAGCTGGCCTCAGCCTAAGTAATTTGCTCCATGAAGTAAAACTGATTTCAGAATAAATTATGGAGACTACTAAATTACTGAATTCAACTTTGATACCTAAAGAGTTTAACCAAATCTTTCTAAATTTTTCCTAGTCAATTGCCATCATTAGGTTTCCATTTAACTTATTTCAACTCATTCAGAGGCTGATCTTTCATGCACCATTACTTTTTAACACCCAGAGTTATCTTCTATTACAGAGGGAAAATTTTATAAATATATATATTTAAAACTCATTCTTAAACGCAATTTGAATCATAATCAAATTCTTTCAACTCTTGCTAGGTTCACCCGAGCTCATATTGGTGTTACCAATAACTTGTTTTCCAGTGCCTCAACTTTTGTGACAGAATTAACTGGCACTGTCAGGATTTGGTTGGGATTTTGGTTTTGTTTTGATTAACTATGTTTATATTTATTTTTAACCAATTCAATAAAAATAACCAAATTAAAATAATATATTACTAAATTAATCATTTGTTTGATTGAACTGACCAATTCAACCATGAGTGTAATCAAATACAGTGCAAAATACCAAGATTAAAATTTAAATTTGCTCAGAAATATGGAAATTCAGAATATGTAACTACATTTATACTACACACACACACACACACACACACACACACACGCATATTATGGTAATGTACTCTCATCAGACCAAAAGGTACTACTATAGAACATGATTAGATAACCTGAAAATACTGTGTGCTTTTAAGAGCTTTGAATACATGGAACTGTACAGAATAATATTTATGCTATTAAACAATGTGTAACAAGGTGTGGCTCTTGAGTGCCGCATCATAATTGTTATTTAGACTTTTGAGCTTGTTCAACCATCCCTTATAAGTACCAGGAGAGAAGCTAAGCTGAGAGGCTGGCAGACTGTGGCCTGGATGGGTAGATTGTCACATGGTCCGAGTTTGTCTTCGAAGCTTCCCTTCCCTTTGCTGGGCCTTTCTTGGTGTGTCTCCCTCATTTGCCCTCGAAATACACCCCCATATACTTCCTCCACTACCAAACCCGTCTTCTGCCCCTCAGCAAAATATGCTCCAGAAAATGATGGAATACATTCCCTTTCATGTGTAAATAGCTAACAAAGCTTCATTTGTTATTGCCCCTGAATTATTTAAATTTTAGTTACACAACACTTAAGTAAAGAATAAAATATTTAATTTTCTAATTTCAGGATCCCGGCAAATGAAGACAGTACTTTTGTAGTAGGAGCTGGCACTCTTCCCAGCTAAAGGGTTAGGGGAAGCATGGTAACCTCAAATTATTTTCAGAATTTGCTATAGATATTCATATAAACTTGGATCAGGTGAAACATTTCCATGTAAAATGTGAATGCTCATATTTGCTATGTCAAGTAGTTGGTAACTTTTAGCTTGATAACTTAAACCATGATTACTTTCAAGACTCATTTTAGCCTGAGTCGCCTCCAAATTACTATAATCTATAGAAAAATATTTGGTTGTCCACTTTCCAGTGATATTAATCTGTCATTTTTCACTCTGTTCCTGTTGCCTATTTTAACACATTATAATTTGGCTCACAGACAAAAGAGAAAAGTTCAGTTTTCTCATTTTAGTATTAAGAGAATGAAAATAGTAACTGTGTACTAGGTTAAGCAAGGAACATCATGTGAGACAAAGGGCAGGAAAATATGTTAGAATTAGGAGGATGATTGCCATGCAATTAAGCATTCATGTCTCCCAATATGTTGAGGCTGTTAAATCTTTCCAATACTTCATGAACCACATAAAGAAACAGCCACATCCAAAGCAGCATTAGCCGATATCCCAGTACCGTCTCTCTTGTCTCTGACAATGGACATCACACTGTGAGAGCTACCCAGTTCTGCAGCAGCTGGTGCAGCTAATGAGAGATGTTCATACGCAAGGACTGCTCAAGCTCCATGTTTTAACATGAGCACTGAGGATTGTTGGCGTTTTAGGCCGCATTGTCACAATGTGGCTTTCTCTCTCCCTCTTTTTCTTTCTTTCTTTGTTTTTTTTTTTTTTTTTTTTTTTTTGGTTCCTATCACCTCCATCCAGTGGCCCTTCAGTGATCCCTACTGTGGTTGTATTTCCCAGGAGATCCAACAAAAACAGGGACAAGCGTTTCCAGAGGCTTCCTCAGAATTTAAAGAATTTTTTTTTTTTTTTTAGATGGAGTCTCACTCTGCCACCCAGACTGGAATGCAGTGGCTCCATCACAGCTCATCGCAGCCTCAACCTCTCAGGTTCAAGCGATCCTCCCACCTCAGGTCCCTGGGAGCTGAGACTACAGGCACACTACACCATGCCTGGCTATTTTTGTATTTTTTTGTAGAGACTGGGTCTCACTGTGTTGCCAAGACTGGTCTCGAACTTCTGAGCTAAAGCAATCCACCGGCCTCAGCCTCCCAAAGTGCTGGGATTACAGTTGTGAGCCATAGCACCCAGCCTAGGCATGAAAATTTTAAATGAGCTATGTTAGGAGCATTTTGGAGTGTTCTTGCTAAACACATACCAGTTCATTTTCACAAGGGAAGCTACTACAGGTCTCAGGTGAAGAATTCAGACAGATCAAATTTTTAGTGAGCAGTCGACATGCAAGGGGAGCAACATGATATGCTGAAAAGAACACTGGTCCAGGAATCAGGAGATCTGAATTCTAGACCTGGTTCTGCTGCAAATAGGGTAATTTAAATCAGCATCTATTTGCCCTGGGCCTCATTTTCCTCATCTATAAAAATAGATGATCATCAAGATCCGCTCCAGTATAAAAATGTTTTGAAATCTATAAATTCTACAAATCTGTAAGTTCCTGTAAAAAGGTAACTGATTAATTACATTATTAGGTAGAAGTCTGACTTTCCAAGTAATCATAAAACCTTCAGAAAGGAAGAAAAATGACCAAAACAACAACAGAACAGCAAAGACGGTTCACCTCATTCTTTTGAAATTATTCACTATCTTTCTACTAACAGCTCTGACTGTTACAGGCTAACACTTGTCTTTTGGCCAACTCATATGTTGAACATTTAGCATCTGAGGCAAAGGAACAGGAAGTAGTTTCAGTTATTGATACCATATTCTTAAAGCTCCTTATACCACAGTTATCCAATTTGGAACTCTGGCAATATAAAGGAAATTCTTCTCTTATATAATTCACAGAAATAATTTGTTAAGACAGAAAACAGATTTACCAATTTGGAGGTCAATGAACTTCTTGGTTGGTTTAGAGATGGCTTTCTAGAAGGCTTTAGGGATCTTCAATTTCCTAGTAATAATACGTTGCCCATACACAAAGCGCTTTAATGTAATTCTTTATGCCGTGTTATTTTTGTCTTCTTTTCATAAAGTTGTACTATTTAACCTCTTTTGTAATCTGTATTAAAACATTGCATGATGTTCTAATTAAAGTAATAATAATCAAAAATTAAAATTACTTAACAGGAAAGTCATCATTTTCTGACTTTTTAATTGGTTGCTTGGTATCCACATGAATTAAAAAAATGTTCTCCTAAAGAAATTAAGCTTAAATTTACTTATGCTAATTCACTTGAGGTTAGAGCAGTTATAAAACAATGTAGGGCAGGTTCCTCAAAGATAAAACTATCAAATTTGGCCTTCTACTTGAAGATAATACTGTGGTTTGACATAAATAATAGACATTATAAAAACACACAGGAGAAACTGACATCGAAAAACTATCAAAATCCAATAGGCAATGCAAAAACAGTGCTTATTGGGAAAACAGAACACACTTGATTTAAATAAAACTGGAAAACAATTCTAAAATAATAAAAAACCAACAATTTTATTTCGCCATCTCTGAATATTTCATGATTGTGTCATTGGATTTTCTGATTCGTTCCTGTGACTGTCTTCCTCTGCCTTTGCCCTTATTTTGTAGGGCTCAAAATGTGTACAGATCACCCTGTTAGGAGTCTAGAAGATCACATTCCCCATGAAAGTTGCTTCAGTCTCGTTATTCATCTATAAAACAAGAAAATTAAACAAAGATTTCTGGGTCTGGGTTTCAGATTTTAAAAAACTTTTTAGAAGCTGAATCAATTTTTAAGAAAAAAAAATCTTACCTATGAAACCCACTAGTGTAAACAGATACAAGAGTAGCTGTGTGTGTGTGTGTGTGTGTGTGTGTGTGTGTGTGCGTGTGTGTGTGTGTGTGTGTGTCCATGTGCATAGCATCACCCGATGAGAAAGGGCAGAGCCCTATCCACTGGGCCTCTCCTCCTCTGTTTGATGACCACTGAACCATCACAGAGTTTGAAAATAACCGTGATCTCTCAGCTATTTCTCCATACAGGCTCTGACATTTGATGCATATTTGCACTCTGTTTAGTACTGCAGTTATTACCGCAACAGAGCCAACTACATAGCAATGTTTTCTCAATTCTACAGAGGTACCTCTGGACTCTTGGGGGTAATGATATTCAAAAAAGAAGCCTCCTCACTGGGATTCTGTAACTTTCCTATCCCCCTCCCTGACCATTTCAACCAGAGCATGTATGTTTTATATATTTTAGGGTCATATAAAATGTAGTCTGAGAAAAAGACTCTGTGGTTTAAAAAGTTCAAAATCCACTGTTCTGGAACAGTGTTTTTAACCATTGTTTCTCCCTGAAGCACAAGGAAAATGGCATTGGCATGCACCTCACAGTTTTGTCAGCATGCCCAGAGACATAGGCAGTAGCTCCACTCCTTTTCCTCCCTCTCAAGAACACATTAAAAACTTCCAAGAGGGTGACCTCAATGTTACTACAGGGTTTGCCTTGAATGTGTGTATTTGTTCTTCCTTTGTGGCTAAAATGACTGCTGTTCCCACCATTGCTTGTGAGCAAGAAATGAATAGGATATATTAACTTTAACTTAGTTCTTTATTTATAGAATTATTGTATCCTGATGCAGGAACTTTAACAACCACAAAAAAACTAAGTTTGGTAGTTAAAAAGAACTAAAATGCACCACTAAGTACTTTCTTAGTTGCTTCATGATTTGTAATTCATTTTTAAGGCTGCATTGGCAAGTCAGTAGGTCAAAGGGGCCTGATAGTAGCTAGTTTCTTTTTTCAATTCTTTCTAAATGATGAGATTTAAAAGAGATGAGAATCACCAATACTTGGAGCAAGGTGAAGGGACAATATGGAGGATTTAAAGAGATGATTTGATATGTACCTGTTTTTAAAGCCTGACATATTTAAAATGCATGTGTGTAAATACATATGTGAAATATTAACTGATATTCTAATTACTGTCTACAAACAGTAATCATTGAGGTTTTTACAAATGAAGTTGTTTATATAACCACAATATTCATAATCAACAATCAAATGTATAAATGAATCAGAGCAAAATCAACCATTACTAAATTTGAGGCCACACAGCCTTTCCTTCTCTTCCCAGTTTCTTCATGTACTGTACGTACTCTACATAGTATTGGGGTGGCATGAAGTACCCCACCACTCCAAATCCAGAGTGTGTATCTGTTGTCTCTGAGAAGCTACATAACTTGGAGCTAGAGGGAAATATTTGTGGTTTTGATACCTTCCTGACTTACCCAAAGTGTGAGGTGAGACATAGTGACTCCCTGAACTCTATTTCATAACTTAAACATGAAAAGGTCTTGACTATTTAGGAAATGCAATAAATAGATAAATAAAAATAATTTTTAAAAATATGAAAAGGTCCATCAGGTAAGTATACAGGATGACTTAGGGTTATAATCCAGGTCTTCTCTTTCAGACTATTTCTTAAAATGTCCAACCTTCACATACTATCAATTCCAGGGAAATTATTATCCACCATGCCCAAACAAAAACAAAAGTCAATCTGTCCTTTTGTTTGTTTGTTTTTGATAGAGGGATACCATGATCTAACAGAAATCTAATTTAAAATCAGCTAATCACAAATGTATTAGAAATCAAATCAGTTATTTTTATATCAGATAGGGTTCTCAGCTATAGAAATATATATACTTATTATAATAACATCTATACTTTTCTTCCCTCTCCCAAAAACAATTTTTTTCAGAAGACTGAAAATTTCACAAAAAGAAAATATCTTCTATGGTGGGAACTTGGTAAAATTAATTTTATTGCTATGTGCCAAACTTTCCATGTAAAGTTAGATACCAAATTATACTGGCAATATTTAAGTTTTTATACATTCATTTAAAAATTTACATAACAATGTAGAGACAATTTAATTGTAATGTGTGTGTTTTTTTAAAAATATGAAATAGATGCTTTTAGAATAGAACAGAATCTGAATTTGAAGGAACTACTGAGGTCATTTTGTATTCCTCTGTGTATATACATATGTTTATATATATATGTTTATATATATACATACACAGAGAAATACAAATATGTATATATGAATATGTACATGTATATATGTATCTTTTACAACTCTCATTTTTTCCCTTGCCAATCAAGCCCAAATTCCATGAAATTATGGTATAGAAATAGTGAATAAAATCTGTTCGCCAATAATATTAACAGAATTGGAACCCAGATTTTAGCTACTGAATTTGGAAATATTTCAGCTATAAAGCTGTGAGGAAAAGCATCAAGAGAGTCTTTATGTATATCTACCTGATTTGAGCACTGTGAGCATACATGTAGAGCAATAGGGGATAGGGGCCTAGGAACTTGGAGAAAAGGAGGCCAGGAAAAATGAATCAAATATTCTGGGCAGCTGAACCCAACAGCTGGCTAGGACCCAAGGAGAGAGCCTGGAAACATCTCCTGTTGGAGCCTGGGGAGGGAATTTAAGGCAATCTAGTGTCCACCTGTCCTCACACTGCCTTAGAACAGGAAGGAGGGGCTCTGGCCCCATTTGGGAGCCGTGACAAAGAGAAGGGCTGACATGCAGTATGGGGATCAAATGGCCAGTGATAACCAAGAACTGAGAAAACAGTTTAATAAAAAGTGGCAAGTGACAATAAAACAGGCAAGATTCGAAGGAGCTCTCAAAAATACCCAGAAGGAAACTCAGTTCCTGTGGGCAAGCAAATGAGAGTGAACAATTTTTATTTGATTGTTAATAAAAAGGACTATCCCAGAAGCCTGGAAAATGTAAAGCACTCCGGTTACATTTGTATTACCTAAAACATTCTATGTGCAATTTGAGATGTAGTCTCAATGAAACAGAAGTTACACTGTGAATACATTATGGCAACAACTTGTTAAAACCATTCTAACTTCTTTACTTGAAGAAAAGACACTATTTCTATAAATTAAGTGCTTTATGTTTCTTTTGTGCTTCTATATATCCCCTGAAGAATGAGGAAAAGGACCTCACAGAGGGAAAAGAACTAACATTTATGGAGCACCCACTAAGTCCCAAGATGCTTTATAGACATTGTCTTCACTTAATCCAGAGCAACCTTTGGAAAAAGTTACTATAAATCCCATTTTATTGGGCAAGAAATTGGGGCTCAATGTCAACTCACTTGCCCAAGGTTGCATAGTGTTTCTCAAGCTTGAGTAAAGAACAGAGTCCTTTTATAAACTATCACCAAGAATATGTCAAGTCCCTGGTTTAAAATACACTGATTTATGACATAATTCATGAAAGCATCGTTCAGTTATGAATTATCGCTATAAAAGAAAATTTTCTTTCTGTAAGAGTAAACAATAATTTTATTTTATTCATTATTTATTTATTTATTTATTTGAGATGAGGTCTTGCTCTGTCACCCAGGCTGGAGTGCAGTGGTGTTATCTCGCCACCTCCACGTCCCAGGCTCAAGTGATCCTCCGGCCTCAGCCTCCTGAGTAGCTGGGATTACAGGCTTGCACCACCACCCCTGGCTACTTTTTTTCTTTTTTTAAGAGATGGAATTTCATCATGTTGCCCCTGGCTAGTCTTGGACTCTTGGACTTAAGTGACCTGCCAACCTCAGCCTCTCAAAGTGTTGGGATTACAGGCATGAGCCACCGCGTCCGGCAGTAAACAATAATTTTAAATACCGTCATTGAACTGAAAACAGCCACATGCATGTGTACGTGCGTACACACCCCAAAATTCAAAATACAAGTATCTGAGAATGTCTTCAGACTCTTAGATGTCAACAAACCCTTGAGAAACATTACATTTTTACCATACTTCCATCATTCAGGCATCAATAAGAGGATTGAGCTGTGCTATACAATAATAAGTAGACTGTAAGATCGTTAGAGCTCATTTTTAAGCTGATAATCTGCAACCAGACATGAAAATCCATATCCCTATTTTCTAATTAGCACACAAACTTCCACATTGTAGCCAAGTTGTTGCAAAGATTTGCCAAAATGGGTCAGCCTCAAAAGATCGATGTTATGATACCCTCACGCAGTGTAAGGCCATTATTTTTGGACCTAGTTTCATGCAGAGTGCTTCCTGCTTCCATAAGCATGTCTGACTGGTTTGAACAGTCTTAGACCCTTGCTGACAGGTTTATCTCACCCTTCTTCTCCTCCCCCTCACAGATCTGCCTTGCACTAGCCTCTGTGTAAACAAACTAGTTAAAGGTGGCTCTCCATATATCCTATGCTTTAGCAGCTATTTCATATAGAGTTGTACCTCTGTGTCCACTGGGGATGGGTCCCAGTGCCGTCCTCCACACCCTGATACCTAAATCAACAGATGTTAGGTTCTTTTTTTTTTTTTTTTTTTTTTTTTTTGTGACAGAATATTTCTCTGTCTCCAGGCTGGAGTGCAGTGGCGTGATCTGGGCTCACCGCAGCCACCGCCACCCAGGTGGTTGTGGTGAGCCGAGATCGTGCCACTGTACCCAAGTGACTCTTCTGCCTCAGCCTCCTGAGTAGCTGGGATTACAGGCACACACCACCACACCCAGCTAATTTTTGTATTTTTAGTAGAGACAGGTTTTACCATGTGGTCCTGCTGGTCTTGAACTCCTGACCTCGTGATCCACCGGTCTAGGCCTCCGAAAGTGCTGGGATTACAGGCATGAGCCGCCCTCCTGGCTGAGACGCCCAAGTTCTTTATATAAGATGATACTTGCATTTAACCTACACATACCCTTCTATATACTTTAAGGCATCTCTGGGTTACTTAAAATACCTAATACAATGTAAATCCGATGTAAATAGTTATTAAACTGTATTTTTAAAATTTCTATTACTTTCATTATTACATTAGTTTTAAATTTTTTTGAAATATTTTCCACATGTTGTTAGTTAAATCCATGCATTCAAAATCTATGGATATGGAGAGCCAACTGTACAAATTCCAGGATACAACTCACACAATACGAACTTAAGAAAAGGGAACTCTTTTACACTGTTGGTAGGAGTGTAAATTAGTTCAGCCATTGTGGAAGACAGTGTAGCGATTCCTCAAGGATCTAGAAATAGAAATTCCATTTGACCCAGCAATCCCATTACTGGGTATACACCCAAGGGATTATAAATTATTGTATTATAAAGACATGTGCACACTTATGTTCATTGCCACACTATTTACAAGAGCAAAGACGTGGAACCAACCCAAATGCCCATCAGTGATAGACTGGACAAAGAAAATGTGGCACATATACACCATAGAATACTATGCAGCCATAAAAAAAAGAGAGTTCATATCCTTTGTAGGGACATGGATGAATCTGGAAACCATCATTCTCAGCAAACTGACACAAGAACAGAAAACACTGCATATTCTCACTCATAGGCGGGTGTTGAACAATAAGAACACTTGGACACAGGGAGGGGAACGTCACACACTGGGGTCTGTTGAGGGACAGTGGGGGGTGTGAGGTTGGGGAGGGATAACATTGGGAGAAATGCCTGATGTAGGTGACGGGGGGATGGAGACAGCAAACCACCATGGCATATGTGTACCTATGCAACAGTCCTGTAAGATTTGCACATGTACCTCAGAACTTAAAATATAATTTAAAAAATTTAAAAATTAGCATGATGGTCCACGCCTTGGAGTCCCAGCTACTCAGGAGGCTGAGGCGGGAGGATCATTTGAGTCCAGGAAGTCAAGGCTGCAATGAGCCAAGACAGTACCACTACACTCCATCCTGGGCAACAGAGTAAGACCCTGTCAAAACAAAGCAAAACAAAACCCACTAGATATGGTGATGGTTGTACAACCTGGTGAATTTACTAAAAATCATTAATTGTCTATATAAGATGGGTGAGTTTGTGGTATATAAATTATACTTCAATAAAGGTGTGTTTTAAAAGAGAAAAGAAGAAAAAAAAGAACAAATGGGTCCCTTTAAAAAGGAATTTCCTTTATCCCAGAGACTGTGCAGCCCACTTTACCAAACATGTGATTTGGCAGTCTTCCAGGACTTCAGTATGATCCCTCTTTGCTCCACTAGAGATAGAATAAATATGTATGATAAAAATGCACGTAATGACTAAAATAAATGGAAGTAGCAGAGCCTAACTACATTCCCAATAGGAAAGAGCTAGTCATGAAACCATAAAGACATGAGTTTTTTTTAACAGCAAAACGGGAATTGTAATTTACAGCCCCCCAACAGTATGTTTTCAATTGCTTTCTACGAATTATTAAAGGTTGACTTTCTGACTTAAGAGTTCTTTTCCATCAAAAATGTCTAAACGTGCCAGTTTAAATACATGGTGTCAGCAAAAAATGAAAACCAAACTGCATATATTTTTCCTCTCATTAATAAGAGTTGAGTGAGCCAGCTGTTCTCATGTGTCCACTCTGGCAGGGAAGCTGAAAGCAAGTATGTGAGAGAGAAGGAGTGGTATTAAGGCTCACACTTGCCTGGAGATGCCATAGCTGGCTTTCAAGTTGTAGTGATTCATATATTATTATAATATTGCAACCTCACCAGCTGATTTCAACTAAAAAAAATAGTTTGAGTTATATACGACTCTTTCACCTCTATCTAGGGAAGAGAATGTATATTAAATTAGTCCATATGTGATATTTTTCCCTTGTGGTAAACCTTGGAAGAGCAATTTGCCAAAAAAAAAAGTATAGCTAATAGGTTTCTTCCTGTTCCTTCCTTCCTTCTTTCTTTCCTTTTTCCTTCTTTCCTTCTTTCCTTTTTTCCTAGCTAAAAGAAACCTAACCAATGACATGTACTCTCCAAATATCCATATATTGACTATTAAGTTAGTTTAGAAAGATGAAATTGACAAAACACTTTTTCCATTAATACTAAACTCCAGGCAACGACTGAGTTGTTTTCAGTTTGGAGTGTGTTTGTTTTTGACCAGTATGAGTCTGCAGTCCTTTAAGAGGCTGAAGCTGATATCTGACACACGTCACTGGGCATGTCAGATAGTGAGAGTTTCAAGCTTGTGGAAGGCTGAAGCATGCAAGGTCGTATCTTCTCTTTGCCTTCTACTATTCAGAGCTCCACTTCCTGCAATTCTTTCCTAATGTGCTTCTTTGCCATTTTGCAAGTGTTGATCAAAAATGTCAGGATTCTTTGCTATCTCAAATCCCAAAATATCCATGACCTTGAACAGCACATACATGATTTCTAAAAGGAAAACAGCAGAACTGATGGGAAGCATTTTTATACAGTCTTTTTTTTGTTTATTTCCCTTGGGAATAATAGATACCTTGAAAGAATAACTTTAAAAATATTATGCTTTATTGGGAGATTGATAACTATAATTTGAATAAGACTCAGTTAAATAACCAATTGACAAATATCAAGTTTACAACTTCTAGGTTAAGTTTAAAATGAGATTTCCACCCTCCCTTCCCTACCTCTTATATTAACCCATTTAATCCTCACAGTAACCTTATGACCGCCTGCTTTATTTTTCAGTCTGTATGTGTAGAAAATGAGATATCTACCCCCTTCCCTCAAGTATGAGTCAATTTAAAATAAAAAATGTACAAATGCTTGTTTCCTCAAGCAAATCTCAAGGATAGTTTAACTTTCCACCAGAAAAGGCAAACAAACCTGATTTGAGGAAAATAAGGCTGCTGCTAATGTTGAAATAAAGTATAAATCCAGAAGCTAGCCAAGACAAGATGTCAAGGTATGCATATTTTGCTGGGCATGGTGGCTCACACCTGTAATCCCAGCACTTAGGAAAGCCAAAGGAGGCAGATCACTTAAGGTCAAGAGCTTGTAACCAGCCTGGCCAATGTGGTGAAAACACTGTCTCTACTAAAAATACAAAAATTAGCCTGGTGTGGACATGGGCACCTGTAGTCCTAGCTACTCAGGAGGCTGAGGTAGGAGAATCACTTGAACCCAGGAGGTGGAGGTTGCAGTGAGCTGAGATGGCATGACTGCACTCTAGCCTGGGTGACAGAGCAAAACACCATCTGAAAATAAAACAAAACAAAGTGTGCATATTTTTGTGTGTATATTTCTCCAGCATTTCAGATCTGCATTATGCAACCCACTTGATAACACCCTCTCCCTGGCCCCCCAGCTGCTGGGAGGACTCCACCAGGTTTCCAGTACACCACTCAGCCCTTTCAAAAGCTACTCTCAAATGGGGACTGAAGAAGAAGGTCTAATTCAGTCAATGTGACTATTGAGTCAGTCCGAGTAAACCTGCTAATCTCACGAAATGAGTTTTGAGTCTTATCTTTAATCATAGAATGAAAGGTGTTTGCTTTGTTAAAACATCTTCAGGCTTTGTTGTACAGGCCTGGAATTGTGATAGGGGATGCCAACCAAGAATTCCCTGTACTACTCTCAAGACTGACTTCTATAATTAGGTTGAGATCCAGGACCAGCAACGGCAATGAATCTGTGCAGACATATCCCATACAATCTGCATTTGAGAGAATTTTATGAGTTTGTGACAATTGTACTTTTCAAGCTCCATTTCCCTGGCAGAATAAAAACACCTATTCTAAATTTCCTTTCCTTGAAAATAAAAATAGTAAAGCATTTTGCCAAAATGTTTTCACAGCCATCAGCCTCACACCACTGGTGAGGTGGGCAAAGCTGGCCTTGTTTCTTCATTCTGCAGATTGGGAAGCCAATGCTCAGAGAAAGTGATGATCACGGTAAGGCTCAAAGAATCCAAGTAATCTCAGAATTCTTTCACTTGCCACAATGCATCCCAAACACAACATCAGGGTCAGCTTCCTGAATCCTGCCCCAAAAAGGTCAGGAATAGATCTGGGAATAGATCTGGGAATCTGCGTGTTTGTAAAGGTCTCCCTAATGATTCTACTGCTCAGATAGTTCATCCTAATGAGGTCATAATCAGCCAATAAATGAAGAGAATCCTGACCTACTGTGTGTCTACTGTGATCATCCCCTCATCAGCTCTATGTTCCATTTGATTGAATCTCAATGGAGCCTACTGAGAGAAGTCAGAACAGAGACATAAAAAAAGCAGAGAAGTATGTAATTTGGCTCCAGACTGCCTGGCTTCAAACCCCTGCACCTTGACTTAACAGTGTGTAAGCCAGATCAAGTTACTTTACCTCTTTGACCTTCAGTTTCTTCAGGTCATAGGGTTTCTGTGAGGATTAAATGGGTTAATCCAGATAAATCACCTAGAACAGTGGCAGGCACTTAGTAAATGTTATTAGGTATTATTACGATTCTAGTTTTTAAAGCTAATGAAAAAATAGAATATTTGATGTTTCATTTTAATGAAATACATATAATTACCAAATATATCAATTGGGATTCTTTGTATACCAACATAGATCAGCTCTGGCTAACAAAAGCCAAAAGAAGAATTAATTGGAAGTCATGGGACAACTTGCATAAAAGAAGGAAAAGCTGAAGAACGAGATCTCAATTAGGACAGTATCAAGACTGCTGTGAGTATTTAGATGTCAGGAACCACTTGACAGTCCCTTAGAGTCCTGTCCTTGGCCTAACATATGACCTATCATTCAGAAACATTAATGTGCTGAGGAGAAGAATGTGTATTCTGCAGCTGTAGGTCGAAATGTTCTGTAAATATCTATTAGGTTCATTTGGTCTATAGTGGAGATTAAGTCTGATATTTCTTTGTTGATTTGTGTAGATGATTTGTTCAATGCTGAAAGTGGGGTGTTGAAGTCTTCAGCTATTATTATATTGGGGTCTATCTCCCTCTTTAGTTCTAATAATATTTTCTCTATATACCTAGGTGCTCCGGTGTTGAGTGCATATATATTTACAATTGTTATATCCTTTGGCTGAATTGACTCCTTTATCATTATTTAATGACCTTCTTTGTCTCTTTTTTGTAGTTTTTGTCTTAAAATCTACTTTGTCTGATATAGGCTTAGCTATTCCTGCTCTTTTGTAATTTCCATTGTCATGGAATATCTTTTCCCATCTCTTTATTTTCAGTCTATGTGTGTCTTTATAGGTGAAATGTATTTCTTTTTTCTTTTTCTTTCTTTCTTTTTTTTTTTTTTTTTGAGACAGAGTCTTGCTCTGTCACCCAGGCTGGAGTGCAATGGTGTGATCTCTGCTCACCACAACCTCTACCTCCTGGGTTCAAGCAATTCTCCTGCCTCAGCCTCCAGAGTAGCTGGGATTACAGGCATGAGCCACCACGGCTGGCTAATTTTTTGTGTTTTTAGTAAAGATGGGATTTCACCATGTTGGCCAAGTGGGTCTTGAACTCCTGACCTCCCAAAGTGCTGGGATTACAGGCGTGAGCCACCATGCCCAGCCAAGTGTATTTCTTGTGGGTAACAGATTGTTGGATCTTGCTTTTTTTAAAATCCATTCAGTCACTCTACACCTTTTGATTGAATAATTTATTTACATTCAATGTTGTTATTGATAAATAAGAACTTACTCTTGCCATTTTGTTATTTGTTTTCTAATTGTTTTGTGGTCTTCTCTTTTCCCTTCCTTTCTGTTTTCCTTTTAGTGAAGATTATTTTCTGTGGTGGTATGTTTTAATTTCTTGCTCTTTGTGTGTGTGTGTGTGTGTGTGTGTGTGTGTGTGTGTGTGTGTGTGTGTATCTTTTGTATGTTTTTTGAATTGAGGTTACCATGAGGCTTACAAATAATATCTTATAACCCATTACGAATAATATCTCATGAGTTTAAACTGATGACAACTTAACATTGATTGAGGGTCCTGTCCTTAAGATGAAAGAACTACACTCATTGTTTCAGATTACACGTTACTCATTTAAGATTCAAATTCCAGATCATCTATTGACCTGGTTAAGGTCATGTACCCACCCCTTGCCTAAGAGATAAAAGAGTATTTTAACTAAAACTCCCACTAAGACTCTAAAGATAAGTAAGTAAAATCAGGGTACTGTTACTAGATGAAGGGATACATACTGGGAAGGCAAAGAAAACAGATATTCATCATCTAACTAATCTCCAACCTTGATTGGTTGGAATTTGTTTACATTTTGCCACAGATGCCAAAATAGGTGTGCTAAAGTCCTCTGGCTAGCCCCAAAAGAAAGCCAGTTTGACTTACAATATGCTAGAAACAATATGAGCAATATTCTAAAGCCAAGATACTAATGGATTCTTAAGTCTGACCCTAAATCTGAGCCCTTCTCTAAAAGCTGTGTAAGAATGTTGGAAAACAGGCTCAGGAGTATACAGACCTATACAAATTTCTAGGAGGCTGGCTGTATTAATGACATGTCGATGTAGAAAGGAAACAATACCAGAATAAGAGATGAGGGAATGGGCAGGGCCTGGATTCTGTGACTCCACTGGATACAGCAATGGGAAGCTTCCAAAGAAGACATAAAGCTTTCAAAAAGTTAAAACATAATTCATACAAAATAAGAATGCAAATGCATAAAAGTTTTACTCAATCTATTAACTAATGTGAGAACCAGGAAAACAGTATAACTGGTGCAGAGAACATTTTGAAGAACTGAATATTTATAAGCATTTTGAGGAGGAATGCTAGAATAAGATTCCTAGATTAAATAACAAACTGGTAAATACCTTTCAGGAAAATAAAAAGATAATCACCATGATCTTTGAGTTCCCCTTTATGCCAGACAGAAATAATGTGCATCTCTACTGGAGACAAATCTATAAATTAAAATGTAACTTCCCAAAGTCTGAGCCAAATAATAAGTAGCTCATCTCAAACACAGGTTAATGACTCTTAAGATAATTGAATAATACTTGATGATGGGTGAGAGCTTATTGTTAAACATTGTCTTTTATGACAAGAAGGGTATGTGAAGAATTCTCCTGATTTTATTTTCAAGTTCTTGTAATGTTTCTTAACAAACGTATAACAACAGGAAGCAAGAACTGAGAGAGAGAAAGCAACAGTGGCTGCCAGGGTATCACAGGCAGGAGAGGTCTCTGCCTCGTGGCAGGAGACCAGAGGGGAGGCCTTCCTTCACACAAGGTGTTCCTATGTCAAGTGTTTTTGAGTAAGAAACGATAATTAATGTTTGCAATGGTGACAAGTCACAATGGGTACTTCATGATTAAAGAGGAACATCAAAAGTCTTGTGTGTGTTACATACTAGAATAATTGGATTTATTAAAATGTTCTGGTTGGTTAAATATCCTGTGTGTCTGATGCCACAAGAATTGATTAATTATTTAGATTGCTGTTCTTTTTCTGAAGCAGAAAGCATTTTTCTTTCTCCGTTCTTTGGTTTTTGAAATTCCTAAAAGTCTGATTTTCTCTTTTTAAGTCCTGTAATTCAAGGGCAAAGCAGTAGAAAACCAACAATATGCCATGATAACTTTATTACCCCAGAATAAAATCATAAAATCATTTTTAGGAAGTTACATTTCTCAAGACATTAAAATGAAATGGATTTTTATTTTCTGGAATTTTTTTATTCTATTACGCTCTGACACAGGGAATGAATTCAGTGGTCTCCAGGATTCCTTTATTTTATTCCAAGGAATCTACCTTGACTAGGTTTTCCAAATGGTTACATAACACATTTCCATGACAGATAATTAAAACTGTACATTGTGGCAGATTTTACCAATTCATCTTTTAAATGTCATGTCATTAACACAGTTAAAATATAAAATATATGCTGTGCATTCCTAAGGAACTTTTACAAATACCATAGTTATGTTGGCCTCCCAAAAATTGAAAACCACTTTGTGAGAATAAAGATAAAACACATAATTGGGAATAACCTCTACCTCCTGGGTTGTCTCAGCCTCTCAAATAGCTGAGACTACAGGCGCATGCCACTATGCCCAGTTAATTGTTGTGTTTTCAGTGGAGATGGGGTTTTGCCATCTTGGCCAGGATGGTCTTGAACTCCTGACCTCAAGTGATCTACCTGCCTTGGCCTCCAAAAGTCTGGGATGACAGGCGTGAGCCACTTCACGTGGCCTGCAGCAGCAGCGTTTTTTGAAGAGACTGTCTTTCCCCCATTTAATTCTCCTCTGACCTTTATTACGTCTTTTAGTCTTTCCCCAGTGTATGTTTTTTGCACCTTCATTGAAAAGCAATTGGCTATAAATACATGGATTTATGTCTGGTTTCTCTATTCTGTTCCATTGGTCTATGTGTCTGTTTTTATACCAATACCATGGTGTTTCAGTTACTATGCCCTTGTAATACATTTTGAAGTCAGATAGTGTGCCTTCAACTGTGTTCTTTTTGCTCAAGATTGCTTTGTCTATTAGGGCTCTTTTTTTTGGTTCTATATGAATTGTAGGTTTGCCTTTTTTCTGTTTCAGTGATCAATGTCATGGGTAATTTGATGGGTATTGCATTAACTCTGTGGATCACTTTAGGTAGTATGGTCATCTTAACAATATTACTTCTTCCCATCCACAAGCATGGGATGGCTTTCCATTTGTTTGTGTACTCTTCAATTTCTCTCATCAGTGTTTTGTAGTTTTCCTCGTAGAGGTCTCTCACCTTCTTGGTTAAATTCATTCCTAGGTGGGTTTTTTTGTTTGTTTGTTTTTGTAGCTACTGAAACTAGATTATAAATTTTTGAGGAATTGCCACACTGTCTTCCACAGTGATTGAACTGATTTATATTCCCACCAACAGTGTAAAAAATGTTCCTATTTCTCTGCAACCTTGCCAGCATCTGTTGTTTCTTGACTTATTAATAATTGTCATTCTGACTGGCATGAAATGGTATCTCATTGTGGTTTTGATTTGCATTTCTCTAATTCTCAATGATGTTGAGCTTTTTTTCATATATTTGTTGGCCACATGTATGTCTTCTTTTAAGAGATGTCTGTTCATGTCCTTTGCCTACTTTTAAAACAGGTTGTTTTCTTTTTGTAAATTTGCTTAAATTCCTTGCATAATCTGGACATTAGACCTTTGTCATATAAATAGATTGCAAAAATTTTCTCCTATTCTGTTGGTTGTCTGTTCACTCTGGTAATAGTTTCTTTTGCTGTGCAGAAGCTCTTTAGTTTAATTAGATCTCATTTGTCATTACTGGGTACATATCCAATGGAATATAAATCATTCTAATATAAAGACAATTCATGTGCATGTTCATTGCGACACTATTCACAATGGCAAAGACATGGAATCAACCCAAATGTCCATCAGTGATAGACTGGATAAAGAAAATGTGGTACATATACACCATGAAATACTATGCAGCCATAAAAATGAACAAGATCATCTCTTTTGCAGGGACATGGATGGAGCTGGAAGCCATTATCCTCAGCAACCTAACACAGGAACAGAAAACTAAATACCACATGTTCTCACTTACAAGTGAAAGTGAACAATAAGAACATGTAGACACAGGGAGGGCAACAAAATACACTGGGGCCTGTTAGGGGAGGGCAGGGGTGGGTGGAGAGCATCAGGAAAAATAGCGAATGCATGCTGGGATTAATACTTCGGTGATGTGTTGATAGGTGTGGCAAACCGCCATGGCACATGTTTACCTATGTAACAAACCTGCCCATCCTGCACATATACCCTGGAACTTAAAATTTAAGAAACAAAAAAACTGACTATTTCTTTCTCACATAGTTCATTATTGGTGTATAGACACACTATTGATTTTTATATGCTGATTTTCTACCCTCCAACTTTACTGAATTTATCAGATCTGAGTTTTTAGTGGAGTTTTCTTGGTATAATACCATGTTATCTGCAAAGAGGAACACTGACTTCTGCTTTTTCAATTAGTATGCCTTTGATTTTTTTTCTTTTGCCTGATTGCTTGGCTAGGTCTTCCAGTGCTAGATTGAATAGCACTGGTGAAAGTGTGCATCTTTGCTTTGTTCCAGTTCTTACAGTAAAGCCTTTCAGCTCTTCCCCATTTAGTATATGTTAGCTGTGGGTTTGTCTTAAATGAACTTCTATACCTAGTTTGCTGAGAGTTTTTGTCATGAAGGAGTATTTAATTTTTTTTTTTTTTTTAGATAGAGTTTTACTCTGTTTCCAGGCTGGAGTGCAGTGGTGCAATCTTAGTTCAATGCAACCTCCACCTCCCGGGTTCAAGTGATTCTCCTACCGCAGCCTCACAAGTAGCTGGGACTACAAGTGCACATGACCACACCCAGCTAATTTTTGTATTTTTAATAGAGACAGGGTTTCACCACGTTGGCCAGGATGGTCTCGATCTCTTGACCTTGTGACCTGCCCACCTTGGCCTCCCAAAGTGCTGGGATTACAAGTGTGAGCCACCACGCCTGGCCAGGATATTTAATTTTATCAAATGCTTTTTCTCTATTGAAATGATCATATGGTATTTGTCCTTCATTCTGTTGATATATCACATTTATTGATTTGCATGTTAATCACACTTGCATTCCTAGTGTAAATCCCATTAGAGCATGGTGTATTATCTTTTTGATGTGCTGTTGGATTCAGTTTGCTAATATTTTGTTGAGGATTTTTGCATCTCTGTTCTTCAGCAGTATTGGCCTATAGTTTTCTTTTTTATTGTTGTTGCATCCTTGTCTGGTTTTGGTATCAGGGTAATGCTGGCCTTGTGGAATGAGTTAGGGAGAATTCCCTCCTCTTTAATTTTAGAATAGTTTGCAGAGAATTGACGTTAGTTCTTCTTTGTAAGTTTGCTAGAATTTGGCAGTGAAGACATCAGTCCTGAGCTTTCCCCGGTTGAGAAACTTTTATTACTGATTCAATCTCACTACTGGTTATTGATCTTTCCGGTTTTCTGTTTCTTCCTAATTCCATCTTGTTAGGTTGTGTATATTTCCAAAAATTTACCCATTTCCTCTAGATTTTCCAATTTATTCACGTACAGTTGTTCATAATCATCTCTAATGGTTCTTTGTATTTCTATGGTATCAGTTGTAATGTCTCCTCTTTTTTTCTGATTTCACGTATTTGAGTTTTCTCTCATTTTTTTCTTAGTGTAGCTAACAGATTATTGATTTTCTTTATCTTTTCAAAAAAACAATTTTTAATTTTATTGATCTTTTGTAATTTTTTTAGTCTCTATTTCATTTAGTCCTCATCTTACCTTTATTATTTCTTTTTATCTATTAATTTTGAGTTTGGTTTGTTACTGCTTTTCTGGTTTCTTGAGGTACACTGTTAGATTGTTTATTTGAAATATTTCTACTTTTTTGATTGTAGGTATTTATTGCTTCAAGTTTTCCTCAAAGCACAGCTTTTGTTGTATCCTATAAGTTTCCGAATGTTGTGTTTCAATTCCTATTTGTTTTAAAATTTTTTATTTATTTCTTCCTTAATTTCTTCGGTGACTCCATGGTCAATCAGAGCATGTTATTTAATATTTATGTATTTGCACAGCTTCCAAAGTTCCTCTCATTATTAATATATTCAAAGTGTGATTAACTACTCACTATTGTGGTTCTGTGAACTCTCTTTTCTTAACACAAAAGGTAATTAAGAGGAAACATGTCAGTTCCAGAGTAACCTATCAACCTTGAATTGGCTGTCCCATATTCAGATATTTTCATTGGCAAGTTATAAAAAACTTCATATAAGCTAGATTAAATAATATATATAGTCTAGCATAAATAATTTTCATAGTCTAGCATAAAATGTAATATATCAAATTATTCTATATAAATCCTATATGTGATCATTATTCAGGTAAAATTAGGAAACTTCTGAGTGAAAATAAATTTTCTTAATTTAGTTGGTAAAAATTTGCTTGAATTATGGAGTTAATAGTAGCAACAACAATTGATTTTGTAATATATGTAGTAAACTGAGCATTAAGTGAACAGTGTCATGGGCCTCACCTTAAATGCTGTATCATGAGTTAAACTGAAATTATTTTAGATTATTATTTGGTTGATTTCTGAAATTGCATAGCTCAATGGGAAGAGTTGGATTAATTCTGAAGTCAGATAGGACCTCAGTTTCAGCTCAGTCACTTAACAGCTGAGTTTGAGCAAGTTGGTTAAGCCGTCAGAGCCTCAGTTTGACCATCTGTAAAATCGTGCACCACTATGCACTCCTCAGACGTATTTTGAAGATTAAATGACTGCACGCACATAATAGCATCCAACACAAAGAACATGCTCAATAAATGTGGTGGTTTCCTCTTCTTCTTTTCTTTGGGAATCTTAAGCTGAAATAACGATCATTAAGTGAAAGAAAACTAATTAAGTAAAACGTGTTTCTTCTGGCAAGAAGATCAGTTTCAGAATACTGATTTAAGAATAACCTAGCTCTCAGAGCACATACTGCTAAATTCCCTAAGAAACAATATACAAGCATTTGAGTTCAGCAATCTTTAAAATTTAGTTGCACTACTGTAGCTGGTGCTGAGATTTAAGGCTTCAACAACTCATACCTTAAAGTAGCTTTTCAGTTCCTAAATATGAGTTATTTTCCACAATGATAACAACCAAAAACCCACAGGTAAATGAGAGAACAGTAGATAAGAAGGAAAAATTTATTAACTTTTGTACTTTTGGAAAAAAAACCCTGAGGGATTCTTAGAAATATGTTTGAATTTGGGAATATCGAACCTCTAAAAAAGTTACACAAGTATATACCCATTACACAGATTTATCCTCTTAACCATTTGTCCTTTGGACTCTCTTGCTCATGCACATTCTCTTTTTCTCTCTACACAGACGGATAGAGAAATCAGTTTTTTTCAAACATTTAATGGTAGGTTGCATGTAGCCCTTTCCCCTAAACTCCTAAACACTAGTTTCTTTGTATTATAAGAAAGATATTCCCTTACATACACACACAAAATATAATAAATTTAACATGGATACAAAATTTATCTATTGTCTATTAAAATCTTCGCAATTTACACAGTAAAGTCCCCATGAGGGTTAGCTTTTGTTGTTTTTCGTTTTTGTGTTTTTCTTTGAGTTTTGGTTTTTAGTTCCTCAGTTTTTGCCATTTAGAACATGATCCAGTAGGATAATTATATTCAGTTTTCATGTCTCTGGACATCCACCACAAAATTTTCAGATTCAAGGGTCAGGCAGTATGTCCAGATCATCCCCATTCCAGGAGCCCCAGTGAGTCCATTTCCCCAGTCAGGCTCTGCCAACATGAGTGAAAGAGGAGAGGTTCCTCAGGCTGCCCTCATCACTGTCTCTGTCTTTAGGGATGGTCAACAAGAAAGTCTTTCATCTCCTCTGAGGAGAGAAATTTCCATCAACAAAATGTTTCTGTACAATTAGACAAGATTAGCAACATGCTGCCACATCCTTTGAAAAACATGGTCTCTGTTATGTTTCTCATAACCAATGATACTTATTCTTTCCAAATGTATTGATTCCTCTAGTTACTGAGTCCTATCTTCTGTCTCTACTGTGTTTGGAGCATTGTTTTGGGAATTACAGAAGTGTGAGCTCAGGGGAAGGAAGGAGTCCTCTTCAGCTCTTCCTGAGTGCCTGCTTTGGCTTCTCAGAGGTGACCAAAGGTTGGGAGGAGGTTGACAGTAGGTTTGCACACCCTCCCAACTCACTGGTAGGTAGCCATGGGAGTAGGCAGCACGGGGGCAGTGCTGGGTCTTTTTCACCCACCTAGATCAAGTGAACAGTGACTCATTCCCAATAGTCATTTTTGCAGGTTACAGACCTTCCCTTCTTCATTCAGAGAAGGTAAAAAGAGCTCAGTGTGTGAGGCACTGATATGTATGTGCATAGTAACTGTGACCCTGATTATAAGATTCTGTGTACTCGTGGTGGAATGAGAGTAGTAAAGCAGTATCTATGGTTTCCTTTTCCTCTTTATGTCAGAAGGAGGACAAAGAGACAGGAGAAAAAGACCAGGAGCCAAAAGAAGACAAGGACTGTGAATCTCTATATATTTTCATGTAATGCCAAGTCACTTTCCACCACTAGAGTATGACCTGGATTCTAAGCTTGGTACATAAAATTGACTCTTGACCTGGGCTGGCTCTCCCCACTTCTTCTCCATGCTATCACCTCCACTCCAGGAAAGCCTAGCTTCACAGTGGGTCAGGAACAGAAATATTTCTTCTGAATACCATGGGTTTTTGCATTTTAGAGAAGGTCTCCAATATCTTTGAACCCAGAGCTGCATACACATTGGGTGAGAGTTTGGGTGGTGGACAATATTGCTGTGTTAGATTGTGGACTGGCCCAAGGCACAGTGTATGATCAGGGTATGTTTCATTAAGGGTCTGTCATATCTGTGGTGTTAATCAGTCTGGGAAGCAAACTCTAAATTTATCACAACAATGTCCCTCTGAAGTAGGCACCCTTAGAAAATGAAACTTCTCCCCATGGAGTCTGCCCAAGGTGCCTGAATTGATGACATCATAGCTGAATGAAGGTATCACCTGGGTATCAATAG
Organism: Cheracebus regulus; assembly: GCA_963574635.1. Classification (NCBI taxonomy): domain Eukaryota; kingdom Metazoa; phylum Chordata; class Mammalia; order Primates; family Pitheciidae; genus Cheracebus; species Cheracebus regulus. The sequence continues at coordinate 96,968 of CAUYQU010032243.1, forward strand.
TAGAAAGGTTCATGATGCCGCCTCTTTGTGCCTAGTGGAAAATGAGGCAGAAAGTGAAAAATTGGTTTGGGTTTCACTAAATAAGGAGAAAGAAAGAAGAACAAATGGGGTGGAAAGAATGATCCAGCTGGTTGGAAGGAAAGGTAATGTTGCTGTTATCCCCAGTGCTGTCAGCTCCATACACATACAACCTGATCTGGATCCCACCTCCTGGAGCCTCATCAGGCACTGTGAGTATATTGACACCATCCTGGAGGAAACATGTAATGGCCTAGTTTTTGAGCACAAAAATAATGTTTATAGAAATATCCTCAGGTATGGCATGCCCTCTCTCCTCTCTGGGGACAGTGGCCTTGGTATATTCCTTCCGGCCATTCTTGATGACAAGATGCAGAAATTATCTTCTGTACACAGTTCAACCATCAGGGTTGAGGCACCACCATGTGATGTTCATGCTCTGGGTGGAGCAATGACAGAAATCCTCTAGAGATAACCACAGTTCACGTACCACAGGTGAGTCCTACACCTTGCTCTCAGCAGACAATGTTTCTACAGGTTGCCTTGGGCCCCAGTTCAACTCTTTGGAGCCAAAGCAGTCAAATATACCAAGCGAGTCCTCATCCTTGCCTACTTGTAATCATTCTTCTGTCCATTGGACTCCCTTGCTTCATGTCATCTGGATTAAAGCCACAGACTTCCGGGGTGTCAGAGAAGGCAAAGAAGCTATCAAGAGGCTAGAGCTGCATAGAATGGAGCAAAGGATGGAGCAAAAGTGGTTTGTAGAACCCAGGGAAAGGTAGAGCAAGAAGAGCCCCTTGAGCGACCAGATACACCACTGCTATACTGTAGGCTTGGCAGGATAAGTTAGGGCAGTGTGGTTCATTCCATCTCCACCCCAGTCTCATCACTCTACCCAAGCTCTAAATGAGTCTAGAATAATAACCGTTATCTTTTACAGAGAGAGCCATTCTTAAAAGGAAACGAAGCCTACAGACTGCCAAGATTAATTTCAACTCAATAATATCACCTAGTACTGTACATCCCTCATTTTATTTGACTCTCATTTCTGAACTTTAAGTTCAGAAAGGCTGAGTTATCCAATAAGTGAAAAATCAGTACTGAAGAACTCAGGGGATGTGACTGCTTATCTGTTGATGTTCGGCATGAACAGAGCAAAGACACCTAATCAAGGACTGAATGATTTCACCAGGAATATAATTAAAGTCATCCCTGGCCCCCAGATTTTTGCTTATCTCTAGAGACACAAAGAAGATGAAGCAATCAAGCAGTTTTAAAACAGGAGTAAAGGAAGGATTTCCCCAATCTTACTCTGCTTCCAGCACTGTGTTTCTCCTTCCCAGGATCCATCCCATATGAAAAAGCAGGAGAACAGGCCAGACACGGTGGCTCACACCTGTAATCCCAGCAGGTAGGCTGAGGCGAGCAGATCACAAGTTCAGAAGATAGAGACCATCCTGGCCAACAAGGTGAAACCCATGATGAAAAAGCAGGAGAACAGGCCAGATGTGGTGGCTCACACCTGTAATCCCAGTAGGTAGGCTGAGGCGGGTGGATCACAAGGTCCAAAGATAGAGATCATCCTGGCCAACATGGTGAAATGCTGTCTCTACGAAAAATACAAAAATTAGCTGGATATGGTGGCGCACACTTGTAATCCCAGCTATTCCAAAGGCTGAGGCAAGAGAATTGCTTGAACCCAAGAGGCGGAGGTTGTGGTGAGCTGAGATGGCTACTGCACTCCAGCCTGGTTACAGAGCAAGACTCCACCTAAAACAAGCAAACAAACAAAGCAGGAGCACAAAACTCATTCGCTGTATACTAGTGGGAGAGATAAGGAGCTCTTTCTCATGTAAAATACAATGTTGAAACAAATTTTGTACCTAGACCTAGGTCTTACAGTGTTGCTTAATTCCAGGGGTCATTTTTCACTTTATATAGATGACTCTGATATAGAATACAATGGGAATGGGCTCCCTGGAGTCATAGGATACTAAGACCTATACCCTACACCTAATAGAGGGCCAATCAAAAATGTATGCAGGGCCTAGCACTGTGGCCCACGCATGTAATCCCAGCATTTTGGGAGGCCAAGGCAGGTGGATCAGCTGAGGTTAACAGTTCAAGACCAGCCTGGCCAACATGGTGAAACCTTGTCTCCATTAAGCATACAAAAATTAGCTAGGTGTGATGGTGAGCACCTATAATCCCAGCTACTCAGGAGGCTGAGGCAGGAGAATTGCTTGAACTCGGGAGGTGGAGGTTTCAGTGAGCCAAGATCATGCCATTGCACTCTGGGCAACAAGAGTGACAATCTATCTCAAAAAATAAAAATTTTAAAATGCATGAATGGGCTGGAGTTTGGGGATGGAGTGGTTGTGGCTTACACATTTTGGGAGGTTGGTGTTTTAATGTTTCAAGAATGCTTTACACTCTTTTATTTATTATGAAAGAAAATAGAAGCATCTAGATGAGACTCCAAACAATTACATTTTAACATTTCATCTGCCATCATCAGAATAACCCTCTAAAGAAATTTCCTTTAAAATGTTCCTCTTCAACAAATATCCACATAAAAACTTGTACATGAGTCTTCACAGCAGTATTAATCATAAAGACAAACAGTGGAAACAATAAAATGTTCATCAACTTATAAATGGATTGCAAAATATAGCATACCTGTACAATAGAATATTATTTGGCAATAAAAAGAAATGAGTAGTGATACATGCTACAACACAGATGAGTCTTGAAAACATTACATTAAGAGAAAGAAGTCAGTCACAAAAGCCACATATCATATGATTCTATTTCTATGAAATGTCCAGAATAGGAAATCCACAGAGACATAAAGTAGATCAGTGGCTGCCGTGAGTGAAAACAGAAAATGACTGCTAATGCTGCTAATGGGTATGGGGTTTTGTGTTGAGGTAATGGAAATGTTCTAGGATTATATTTGCTGATTGTTGTATAACTTTTTCAATATACTAACTCAATTAATTTATACAATTTAAAGGGTAAATTTTATGGTATGTGAATTATAGTTCAACAAAGCTACTATTAAAAAGTTTCCACTTTAGATGCAAAACTCAGAAGTATGAGTAAATAGCATTTCAACAAAGCAAAAAATAAATGAAAAAAAGAAAACCCTACCTGTACCTTAAATAAAGACAGAAAATAAAAACATCAGAATTGGTTTTGAGTTGTGGGACTCTCAGTAAATTTTTTCTTTCTATGATTCTGTATTTTCCACATTAAAAAAAATAGGCAAGCATGAATTTTTAATGAAAAACAAACACCAAAACTAATGCACATAGAAAAAAAAATAAGTACACCAAGAAGTTAACAGACTTTAGTTTGGGGGAGTGGAATGGTGATTGATTTTTAATTTCTTCTTTGTGTGTGTCTTTATTCCAAACTTTTAAATATAGTAAGTATGCATTACTCACTTAAATAAAGGGAGAAAATTCCTAGATTATGGACATGGCTGAGCTGATTTTCATGTGCTCCCATATTGCTAGCCAAGGTGCCATAGGCCTTCATAGAAGGGCATGCATCATCATGCTCGGCTTGAGGATTCCTGAAAAGGCACACTCTGGAAGGAACTGCTCTGGAAGAAAGCTCTGGAAGGAGCCCCTTATGACTAAACAGTAGAAGATGTGACTTGCCCACGTAGAAATTAGTCAGCCTTTAACATGTCCATTTTGGTACAGCAGTACTTGCTGTTCATCCAGCTTTTATGCTGGGGATAGCCAGCAGTCCAACATAAAGGTAGCTCTTCCGTAAATATCTCCAAAACTGAGAAATTGCATTGGATACTGGTTGTGGTAATTTTGAGTAAATACCTTCAACTTCTCCTTCTTTTAAAGCCACTCTTTCACCCTTTGCTTAGCTACTTTGTATCCCTTCCTGTCTCATCTGATGTCTTCCCATCAGCTTGCCCTGACCTCTCTGTGTTCACCTCACCCTCTCTCTGGTTTGAGGCTCCTCTTAGGTGCTCTCCCAGCAAACTGGACTTTCCACATCACAGCATTTAAGAAGGGAATTTTCTGTTCAGTTCTCTGCCTCTCTAACTACATCATGTGCTACTTGAGGCAAAGACAGCTGTTTGTCTTGTTTATTATATTGCCAGCACTTAGTTTAAAACAAAGTAGAAGCTAATATTTACTTGTGGGATGGATGAATAATATGTGTATGGCTCTATAGGAAGCACTGCACCAGTCTCATATTTTCATTCTGCACAGGAATTTGGAAGGCATGGTGGATTAAAAGTGGTCTTCCATGATATCACAAGACATGCCTTCTGGATGGAGACTGTGTCTCCAACAGAAATCTGGAGAACTACAAAAACAAACGTGGCCATTTGAATCTATCTCCCTGTTAGTTAGGGAGAGCTCCATTTTCATTCCAGAGAATCATCCATGTTATTTCTATTGCTTGACTTGTTTTGGTAATTGAAACCTGAAAACGAATCAAAACACTAACAGGAAACATACGCTGCTAAACAACATCAAGAGCTGGGGGCAGGGAAGAAGAGATGGAAGTAGGGAAGGGAGAATGAAAACAAGCTGAATAAAACAGCATTCCAAAACATACTCTTATTCTAAGACAGCAGGAAGTTATCTGACTGTGGTTCTCATGATGTAAAACATTTGACAAGTTGGCTGATCTTCAAGAGAAAAAAGTAATAAAAACAACTTCTTGATATCAATCTAGACTTTTTATTAGACATCAAGCAGAAAGAAAAAAAAAACTTTCTTTTTCCAAGCTGGGATCTTAGCCAAAGAAAGAAAGACAGAAAATTCCGAAATTCCGTTTTCATTAATAAGATTATGTCATATAGGTCAGGCCTGGTAGCTTCCACCAGTAATTCCTAGCACCTTGGGAGGCAGAGGTGGGTGCATTGCCTGAGGTCAGGAGTTCAAGAATAGCCTAGGCAACATGGAGAAACCACGTCTCTACTAAAATACAAAAAATTAACTGGGTGCGGCAGTGCATGCCTGTAGTCCTAGCTATTCGGGACGTGGAGGCACAAGAATTGTTTGAACCCAGGAGGTGGAGATGACAGTGACCCAAGATCACATCACTGTCCTCCAACATGAGTGACAGAGCGAGATTCCTTCTCCAAAACAATAAAAAAGAAAGGATTATGCTAAATAGGCTAAACAAAAACACTGAGAAACAGTGAAAACACTGGATTAACAGAATATCAGCTTCAGAATGAACATCAAAAGGTTGGCTGTTTATCTTGATGATTTTTAAAAAACCTTTTTAATGCTCTTAGAAGACAAACATGCTCCTTCATTGCTTGAGTTCAGCATTTACTATAGGAGCCAGATATATTTGTGTATCTGGCCCCTTCCCATTCTCTCCTCACTCACCCTCCCATCAACACACACTTGCTAGCACCATAACCCCTGTAGGAAAGATGAATCGCATGAAACAATGTGACGCCGCCTCCCTGACCACAGGTGACTGAATCAGCACTAACACCTTCCCTCACTGTACCAAACAGATATTCTCAATTTAGAGCATACAGATGGCAAAGTCAATTTGGTTTTAATTCATCCCCCTTTATAGCAAGAATAAATGTATGCTGCTTTGAATCACTAATTTAAACACTATTCCATTATGATATAATGAAAGAAGGAAAAGGAAGGGAGAAAAATGGAAGGAGGCAGAAAGAAAAGGAGAAAGGGAGGAAAGGTGGAAAGAAGGAAGAAGGGAAGGAGGGAAAAAGGAACAGAAACAGATTAACCATTTCCAAAGACGTGAAATAAATGCACATTAACCTGAATTATATTCTCAAAGTGATTCAATACATTTTGGCCTTTCAAAAGTAAAATCTTGTTATTGGGACTGAGAATTTATAGATACTAAACATATCTACAAATTCTGCTTCAATTTAAACAATTATACTACATTAGGCAGTCTAAAATTGCTCGTGAACTTTGAATTTAAGTATGAATCCAGGCAGCAAAAAAATGAAATAACTCTCCTCTTTTGAGAAATAGGGAATAAAACTGAATAAGATAAAGCCATTTTCAAGAGAATTTATCTATGTGGTAAAACCAAAAAGACTCCTTTAATATGTAATGATGTGGCAAATTTAACTGAATTCTAATTAAATCCAACATAAGTAATAATAAAATTACATTCATTTATTTAACAATCATTTATTGAAATCTACCACACCAGGCCCTGCAGCAGGCACTAAGGATATAACAATGGACAAAACCGACATAAATTACTGACACATGGAGCTTATATTTGAGATGGGGAAGATAAACTAAATTAATAAAATATACAACATAGTCTGTTATCTGCGGTGATAAAAGTAAAATAGAGAAAATGAAACAAAAAAGCGATGGTCAGGAAATTCCTCAATTAAAAACGTACATTTGAGTAAAGATCTGAATGGACCTTTAAGTTTATCCACATAGTCTAAATGTTTAGATTGAAGTGACACTTTCTGAAAACAAAATATGAAGGGCAACTCTTCCTAGTTAAGAGTAGATTTTCTGTCCCTAGAACAAGGATACCATCAAGGTGGCATCATCTAGCCTTTGTCCAGCTGACAAACACCATCAAAGTTTTGTGGAGCTTTGCCAGACTCCCTTACTCTCAGAGAGACTTAATCATCCCCTCCTCTGTCTGATGGCTCCTCACTACATACAGACTTCTATGACATACCAGGCGTTCTTCCCTAGTAAATTATAGGCTCCTTAAGATTTTTTATGGCTCTGTTTATCCCTAACATGTAGCACAAGGACTTATTCATTATAGGATTCATTATATAACTCTTTTTTTTTCTTTTTATATCGGGTCTTGTTCTGATGCCCAGGCTGGAGTGCAATGGCACAATCTTGGCTCACTGCAACCTCCACCTCCAGGGTTCAAGTGATTCACATGCCTCAGCCTCCCAAGTAGCTGAGACTACACACATACGCCACCACACCTGACTAATTTTTGTATTTTTAGTAGAGACAGGGGTTTCACCATGTTGGCCAGTCTGGGCTTGAACTCCTGACCTCAAGCTATCTACCTGTCTTAGCCTCCCAAAGTGCTGAGATTACAAGCATGAGCCACTGCACCTGGCCCACATTTTTTTTAATTGAACAGATGCACACAACCAAATAGTTACAGTAAACACAATTATAAAACAAACATCTCAATTCCAAAGTCAGTAACCACTAAATAAAATATCAGTTGGCTAGATTATCTTTGAACTAGAGAATAGAGCACTCCCACCTATAAATTCTTCAAGCGTTTCTCATGGCTTATAGGAGAGACCATTCAGAGGCCTTAGCCAGGCATTCACGGCCTACGGCAGCTGGATCTTGCCCGCTTTTCCAGCCTCCTCCAACCACCACCTTCCATCTCTCCTATTCCAGTCATACCACCATGTTTACCATCCCTTAAAAGCCACGCCTCTGAGCCTCTGCAGAGGCTGTTTCCTTTGCCTGGAATCCTTGTTCTTTCTGCGTGCCTGGGAAACTCCTAGTCATCTTAAGCATCTGTTCCAGCTTGGTTTCCTTTCAAAAGTCTTCCCTGATTTCCTCAGGTAGAGTTACTCTTTCCTCTGAGCTCCCAAATTTCCCTTCCTCAGCTACAATATTTATTACATTGTGGTGTAACTGTTTCCTTGTCTGGCCTCTCTACTTGGCTGAGAGTTCTTTGAGGATAGAGACCATTTTATTCATGTTTGTACCTTCAGTAGGTGAAAACAGTGCCAATCACATAGTACTAACTTAGTAAGTCTAGGTTGACTGAATGTTGAATATTATTTTAAGTGCTTGATTGAGAACATTCAGGGACATACTGTCAGAGAGAAGAAAAACAAGTCTCTAGTGTACTTTTTTCTATATACCATTCTCCACTTTGAGTAAGGTGGCTCACTTTGTAAAAGCATACACATCTAAACCAATAACATCATTTATCTAAAAAGCAAGAATCTCTTAAATCCTTAGTGATAAAATATGTATGTAGTATGCTCTATTTCATATGGCATTAAAGATTTAACATATATTCAAAATTAGAAATGTAAATAAGTGTAAGAACTTTATAAGCAAGTGGTTTTGACTGGGGATGAATTTGCCCCCTACGGGATGGCAATGTCTGGAACAGTTTTGGTTGTTCCAACTTGGAGGATGGGGCTGCTACTACCATCTAGTGGGTAGAGGCCAGGGATGCTGCCAAACATCCTATCAAGCAGGGGTCCCCAACTCCCAGGCCATGGACCAGCCTGTTAGGAACCAGGCTGTGCAGCCAGAGATGAATGGCAGGAGAGCAAGAAAAGTTTCACCTGTATCTACAGCTCAGGTGGTAACCTGAGCTCCACCACCTGTCAGATGAGTGGTGGCATTACATTCTCATAGGAGTGCAAACCCTATTGTAAACTCCACATGCGGAGAATCTAGTTTTCATGCTCCGAGAATCTAATGCCTGATGATCTGTCACTGTCTCCTATCACCCCCAGATAAGACCATCTAGTTGCAGGAAAACTACCTCAGGTTTCCCACTGATTCTACATTATGGTGAGTTATATTATTATTTCATTATATATTACAGTGTAATAATAATAGAAATAAAGTGCATAATAAATGTAGTACACATGAATTATACCAAAACCACTCCTCTTTACCACCTGTCTATGGAAAAATTGTCTTCCATGAAACCATTCCCTGGTCCCAAGAAGAAGATTAGGGACTGCTGCCATAAAGCATAGGACAAATCCCACAGCAAAGAATTATCTGGCCTTAAATGTCAATGGTACCAAGGTTGAAAAACTCTGACTTAACCCTTTTATCTCAAAAAACTATATATATTTTTTGCAAATTATTATAATGACATTGAAGTTATGATGGGTTCTTATGGTAATGCAATTGGTTCACTAATCAACTTTTAGGAATGTACAACTTCTAAAAATAATTGTAAGATGTTGTACTCTGAACTCAGGGAAATATCAATCTTGAGAAAAGGGAAGGGCTGGGTTTCACATTCTGCATTTGATCAGTAAGCAATCTGAACTCTGCTAAAACAATTAGATGATAATAAACATCATATTCAATCTCAAAAACATTTGGATAATTATTAATAAGCATTAATGAAAGCATTGTTGCTGATAAAATGGATCACGACTTTGGAAAGAATCACTTGGCTACTTAGCAATAAGCTTACCAACCTTTGTAACATTTCAGCAACGCATACAAGATTAGGGTAGTTTAAAAATCAGAAAATACATCAAAGCAGAATCAGAAAATGTGAAAATACTCTAAATGATGACAACTAAGCTTAACTTGTCACCCAGACCCCAGAATATACGTTAAGAATGTGGTGAGAGTAGCAACACTTCAAACTTACCTTATTGCAGTGACACAACAAGAATGTGATGCAAAGAAAATCTCTATTTCTGTCTCTAACTTGTTACTGACCATATTTTGATGACCTATAGGTGGGCTTCACCTAGATTTACCTTTGATATGCAAATACACATTGAGCATCCCAAATTTGAAAATCTGAAATCTGAAATGCTTCAAAATCCAAAACATTTTGAGTGCTGATATGACACTACAAATGGAAAATTCCACACCAGTACTTTTGCTTTTCGATGGTTCAATGTACACAAACTTTGTTTCATGCACAAATTTATTGAAAACATTGTATAAAATTACCTTCAGGGTATATGTATAAGGTATATATGAAACATAAATGAATTTTGTGTTTAGACTTGAATCTCATCCCCAAGAGCTCATTATGTATATGCATATTTAATCTAAAATCCAAAAAACTGAAATACGAAACACCTGTGGTCTCAAGCATTTCAGGTAATAATCTGTGTAACACTTCAAAAAAAAATGAACTTACAATTTTTCCATAATGAAGTGAAAACTCCTAAATTATTTTCAATGGCATCACCCAATTTCTGGGTACTTAGGCTCATAATTCTATTACCTTTCATTTCATTCTCTATATTTCAGCCTCAATATCCAACTACCCGCTGGATTTGTATCATACAGTAGCTTTTTGATTTGATCCTTTGCCTAGTTTATTCCCTTTTATCCCTGCTCTTAAAGCCACTGCTTTAATGAGGTCCTTATCATTTGTTTCTAGATTTTTGTAACAACCTCAAAGGTCTCCTATCTTTAGTGTCTCCCTGCTCCACTCAGGTTATTACATGATAATGAAATAATAACAACCACAATTATAATAGTGACAATTCTAGGCTACTGTAGCTTGGGGGTTTATAGCCCAAGGTTTGGAATCAGACTGCCTGGATTTCAAGCAATTAATAACAATCCTATGAAGTAGCTACTGTGATTATTCACATTTTACAAATGAGAAACTGAAAGTGTAGAAGATGGAAGTCACTTACCCTAGGTCACATATCTAGTAAGCATCTAGCCAGGACTTGGTCTAGTCAGTTCGGCCCATCCTCCAGCCTATTTTCACCCAGGACTTGGTAGGTCCTATATCCATACCATGGAGCTACTCTCCATACATCTTGATCCAATGTGCATAACTTGTTTTCTCCTTCAGTATCACTTTTGCATGTATAGGCAGGTCACATTTGTTTCTGTTTGTATATGGTAGTGAATCATTTTGAAATTGTTCTCAAGTAGCTCCATTTATTTATTTTTTGTTTCTTCATCTAGGCTTAAGTTTTTTAAGAGTTTTGTTATTCTCTCAAATTACCTAGTATAATATCAATTATTAAGTACTTTGAGACTATCTTTAACTACACTTTGGGAGGCCAAGTCAGGTAGATCATGAGGTCAGGAGTTCGAGACCAGCCTGGCCAACATGGTGAAACCTGTCTCTAAAAATTAGCCAGACGTGGTAGTGTGTGCCTCTAATTTCAGCTATTCGAGTGGCTGAGGCAGGAGAATTGCTTGAACCTGGGAGGCAGAGGTTGCAGTGAGCCAAGATTGTGCCATTGCACTCCAGCCTGGGCGACAGAGCCAGACTCTATCTTGAAAAAAGAAAAAGAAAGAAAACGCTTTACAAATAAAAAATGCAAGAAATTGAGGTGAGTACCTAATATGAATTATTTTTATAAAGATCAAGTTGGAGATTCCCGACATTTCCTAACAAATAACCACAGCAAGCTAAATTTGGGGATCCTGAAAAATAGCAAAATTTTTAGGCTTCACTTGCTAATGCCAAATATAAGGGCTGAAAAACCAAAAACTTTATTCTTCCAATTAGTATAACTGGTCCAGTTGTTCCAGAATATCATCAGCTTGAGGGCGTAAAAGCTTTTGACACTTTCAACTGAAATCACAACCTAGATTGGAAGTCGGCAGTGATAGTTTTTACAATAATTGTAAATCATTTGAGCAAGAATCTCAGGAGAGATAGAGACTAACGTTTTTCTCCATTTAATACCACTGTTACCACTACAGCCACCACTCAGAAACTTTCCACTGGAATGACAGCTGCAACAAGTCTTCAGTTTGGCTTATCCATATTCAGAAAAGAGGCAGAGATGAGAAGCTTAACTTATCCATTAACATAAGTTCAATCTTGTTCATTGCTGTTCACTATCTTGTACCCAGAATGGACCTTGCTCATAGGCACTCAATTTGTTGAATCAAAGGCATGGGTTCAGATATTTACATTCCCATTATATAACAGTAATCATAACAATAATATCTGCCATTCATCAAATTGATTATATAGCATGGTGATTAAAAGTCAGCTCTCTAGAGCCAGACTGCCTGAATATACACTCCAGCTGTTTGTCCTTGGGAGAGTTATTTAATGTTTCAGACACCCAGTTTCTTCACATGTAAAGTTGGCCCAATGAATGTAACTATCTTCCACCAGACTTTTGAAGGGATTAAAACAGAAACTTAATGCTACACACTTAGTATAGTATTATACAAATTCAGTGCTCTAAAAACTGCAGTTATTTTTGAATGCCTCCTCTGTGTCAGGGACTATACCAGGGTTTCTCAAATTTACCACGATTGACATCTTGGGCCAGATAATTCTTTCTTGTGGGGGCTGCACTGTGCGTTGTGAGAGGTTTAGCACATCCCTAACCTCTCTACCCGCCAGATGCCACTAGCATATCCTCAGTCATGACAATCATGACTGGGGAGCAAAACCATCCCTGGTTAAGAGCTGCTGCACCAAATGAGCTCTTTACAAGTATCTTACTGATTCCTCAGTACAATTTGACGAACATGCCAATAGTATTATCTCTATGTTACAGATAAGAAAATGGCAAGTCAGAGATGTTACCAGCTTGGCCCAGGTGACCCAACCTGCCCAGCTTCAGCTGACCCCCACGGTTTTTTGTTTTTGATTTTGTTTTGAGATGGAGTTTCGCTCTTGTTGCCCAGGCTGGAGTGCAATGGTGTGATCTCTGCTCACTGCAACCTCTGCCTCCCAGGTTCAAGTGATTCTCCTGCCTCAGCCTCCCAGGTAGCTAGGATTACAGGTGCCTGCCACTACACCCAGCTAATTTTGGTTTTTGTTTTACATTTTTAGTAGAGTCGGGGTTTCACCATGTTGGTCAAGCTGGTCTCGAACTCCTGACCTCAGATGATCTGCCCACTTTGGCCTCTCAAAGTACTGGGATTACAGGCATGAGCTACCACACCCGGCCTGACCCCATGGTCTTGACTATGCATTGCCACCTTTTTAGTGTAGGCAATGTTTGTTTTTGTGCCTCTCTCTCTTGGTTTCTTACCGACAAAGGTACTACCTGTAGGCAGAGGCCACAGAAGGACCTTCAGAAGGTAATAATGAAGACAAATCTCACCTCTACAGGGTTGTGAGATGATCTCAGGAATTCTCATATTATGCCTAAAAACCTTGAGCCACAGTTTTTCTATGCAGAGCAACAGAATTTTGGTAAATCCTACCTGGAGTGGGTAAACAAGGAAACATGGCATTATTCTAAAAATATATTTCAGGAATGCGAACTTTGCATAAAGTCCCACCTTTGATTCCTCCCTGTCCCTCAGTTTCCCTGCCAAGTCCCTCCCCAAGCAACATGGATGGCTCTTCCACTCAGCTTCCTTTTCTGTTCCTACAAACTCCACTGTATCCCTGGCCCTCACGAGTCTGCATGGCATTGCAGTTTATTCAGCTTCTTGCTGCCAGACCAATCTTTCACAATAATTAAATTCACCAGGTTACTGCCCTGCTAGAAAAGCACCAATAAATCCTCATTTTCCGAGGCATCATGTTTAAATTTCACTAAATTGATATTCCAGGCCCTTCAAATGCTGTCTCTGTCCACCTCTTGTCATGTTGTCTCTCCTCCCTGCACCAAATTCCTCACTATCCTACGTATTTGCTGAGGAGAATCCTGCCTTTTTAAGCCCCTCATCCTATGGGTTCCTTGCTTGTCAATGCCCTCCCTTTTCTGCATCTCTGTGTCAAAATCCTGGCCATTCTTTAGGCCCCGCCCAGTTGAAGGCCCTCCAGAGAGCACTGTTTAACTATTGCAGCCTCATCAAGACCTTTAAAGATATTCACAGCCCTGACTGTCCAAGCCATACCACCGAGAATCTCAATTTTAATTCGGTATCTGCTGGAGTTTCATGTTCACCCAGATGGATTATAATTCCGTTGCATATTGGTATTGTGTCTCATATTTATGGGCTATGCCCAGAGAAGGTCCTCAGTGAACCCTTACAAATGGAATTCATAGAATTCTCCTGCTGCTGTAGGAATCGAGGGAATACTTCAGAGAAATCCGAACCCGGGATCTTATCTTTATGTCTAGGGCTCCACGCAACATGAGGTCACCTCATGTTCACTGCTACTTGGAAACACTATTACCAGCACACCTGCCAACTCATTTCCTGCTTTGGCCCTTTGTCAGTCCTTAGTTTTCAAGGCTCCTGGTCTCCTTTTCTTATCAGCACACCCTGTCTTACTTGTGTATCATGGTCTTTGACACTGACCTTCTTCCTTGGGAGTAAACCCAAATCATCACGTTGAGATTGTGCTTTATGGCCTCTTTACTGGTGTCTGGGAATGGAAATTATGACATCATCCAAGTCAGTGAGTCCCGAACATAACTGATTATAAGATTGGTTGTGTGCTTGTTAAACATTCCAATTCCCAGGCCCTGCTCCAGAGCTACTGCATCAGAATATCCAGGGTAAGGGCCTGGGAATGTGAGAGATTAATAAGCATCCCAGGTGATTCTTATGATCAAATGAGTCAAGGAAGCACTGAGCTCAGCTACTGGGTAATATTTTACCAACTCAGCTGATGAGACATTCAGGTTCAATTGAAAATCAGAAAATAGGCATCCTGGAGAAGGAAATCATTGATTTCAGGAGGCTGGCAGCATTCCTCTTTATCAACTTCCATTTTTCTAGCTATTAATATAAGGAAGTGTATTAGTCTGTTTTTACACTGCTGATAAAGACACACCTGAGACTAGGTAATTTATAAGAAAAAGAGGTTTAATGGACTCAACAGTTCCACGTGGTTGGGGAGGCCTCACAATCATGGCAGAAGCTGAGGGACAACAAAGGCACGTCTTACATGGCAACAGGCAAAAAGAGAATGAGAATCAAGCGAAAGGGGAAACCTCTTATGTAAAACCATAAGATCTCATGAGACTTATTCACTACCATGAGAACAGTATGGGGGAAACCATGATTCAATTATCTCCTAATGGGCTCCTCACACAACATGTGGGAATTATTTAAGATGAGATTTGGGAGAGGACACAGTCAAACCATATCAGGGAGTATGTTTTATTAATGAACCACTAATAGAGAATCTAGCTGTGGTTCCTTAAACAAGTCATCTAGGAATTCCGAACTTCAATTTACTACTTATATAAAAAGGGAGGATTGGATTATATCAGTAATTTTTTTTTTTAATGAATACTCACTGCATTTGCCCTTAGAATCACTCCTGGGAATTCTAATTTTATTGATCCAATTCTGTTGTATAATTGAGGTTAAAATAAACTGGTAATTTTTAAGATGACTTACAGTTCTAAAATAACCCTTTGATTTAAGAACTCCATTTAAAAAAAATACTTCTGTCAATTCTAGACGTTTATTCCATACATTTGTAAATATATATATATATACTTTTTATTCCATTTTTTCAATATCATCTTTGTTAAGTGTTTGACATTTATGTAAAAAACAAGCTGAATAATTCTCTTTCTCTCTCTCTTTCTTTTTTTTTTTTTTTTGAGATAAGGTCTTGCTCTGTTGCCCAGGCTGGAGTGTGATGGCTCGATCACAGCTCACTGCAGCCTCAACTTTCTGGACTCAAGTGATCCTCCCACCTCAGACTCCCAAGAAGCTGAGACTACAAGTGTGCACCACCACTCCCAGCTATTTAAAAAAAAAATTTTTTTTTTAGAGTTGGGATCTCCTTATGCTGCCCAGGCTGGTTTAGAACTCCTGGGCTCAGGCAATCCTCCTGCCTCTGCCTAAACAATTTGTATGAGTTATTATTACTATACAAAAACATTCAGGAGTATAATAAAGTCTTTTTAAATATATAAGCCAAGAGACACATGAATAACAGCAACCTAGCTATTAATACAATCAAAGGTAGGAGTATATTTATCCATTCCTTCAGTATTTTGACTAATATTTATTGTTCAATGCCTGTTAATTTATCGGCTCCAGTGATAGTTACTGGAGATACAACAATACATGAGAAACAGTCCAATCCCACGTTGGAAAGATAAGCATACTGTCACTAAAACAAACATGATAAGGATCACAAAGGAATCCAAAGAGCTGAAAGAACATATAAAGAAAGACTCCCTCCTTGGCTCAGGAAAGGCTTGTAGGAAAAAGTGACAAGTAGGGTGAAACCTGAGAAGTTAATTGGAATTAAGTGTCTACGTTAGGGCAAGTTAAACAGCATGTTGGAAGAACCTGAAGTAGAAATAGCTGGAGAGTGCTAGGGAGAGAAATAAGGTCCAAAAAGCTGGAAATAGTCAACGAAGGGGACGGTGGCACAAGCGACTACCATGTAGGCCCAGGTAAAAGAGTTTAGAATTTAAGAGCACTGGGGAGCCACTGAATTCTTTAAGCGAGGGGCTGAAGTAATCTTATTTACATATTTAAGAGTTCCCAAAGTGCTTGGAGGGTAGAGATGCCTGAGTGGGTACAGGGAAAACAGGCTGTTGCAGTAGTCAGGGGAAATACGACGGACTAAAGTGTTAGGAGCAGAGATGGAATAAGGTGAATGGATTTAAGAAATCTATCTAAAGGAACTCAGAAGAGCTTAGTGATTGGCGGGCTGTGGAAGGTAGAGAAATCCATGAGTCAAGGTTTCAGACTTGAGAACTGGGTGTGTGCCCATGTCATTTACTGAGATAAGAAATCCTGGAAGAGGAAACATAATGAGTTCAGTCTGGGACACATTGAATGTGAAACATCTGTGAGTCAGTCAAGTGCAGGTCTTGAGTAAAATGAATCTAGAACACAAAAGAAATATCTAAACTCAAGTTACAAATTGAGAGTTGTCAAAATATAGATAAAAATGTAAGTCATTAGATATGGATGAAATCACCTACTACGGAAGGTGCTGGAGCTAAATTTATATACTTGTAAGACCTATTCACTGTCAAGGGGTTCACAGTCCAACACATGCAGCCACGTATGAGCCAGGCCAGAATTTTAGTTCAACTAACATGGAAACTACACTGAAAAGCCCTATTATTGATCACTATAGGTATACCCCTTCTCTGTTCTACCCTCTGGAGGCACATTTCCCAATTCAATCCAAAACTAGATATGCATCTAAAAGTAAACTAGCCACCATTTTGTTCTAATAAAGTAGGCTTCAACAGAGAGTACCTCTTGAGTCACTAAGAGATTTCAGTTAACTCTTAAAAATAAAATTTAAAAGTTGAAACATATTTACATTGATACTATGCTTGTCTAAATAACTGAACAAGAAAATACAGGGAGTGAATTGCAGATTTTGTGTGTGGACATTCTCATAGTGATGTGAACTTTACAGTTTACATGTCTGTGATCACAAAGCCCAAGGTCTCCTAGACGTGTGCTGCAGGTAAGTCAGTCCACAGTCTAAGGGGTTTGGGGGACACGGTCTATTTTTAAAATGTATTTTGTAGCTTGAAAGAGCACTGCATCCAACAGCTAAGCTTTCTGTTTGAAAGTTCACTTGATAACATAAATAATTACCAATTAACCTAATGAATATTGACATTTTTGAGATTTGACCCAATTATCCCTTTTC
This sequence comes from Cheracebus regulus, assembly GCA_963574635.1. Classification (NCBI taxonomy): domain Eukaryota; kingdom Metazoa; phylum Chordata; class Mammalia; order Primates; family Pitheciidae; genus Cheracebus; species Cheracebus regulus. Next base: position 114,203 of record CAUYQU010032243.1, read on the forward strand.
CTCCCTCCATTCCTTTCTCTTTCTTCTCCCACTTCTTTCCTCAGTTATTCCCTCCCTCTCTTCAATCCTTTTATTCTACCTCTCCTTTTTTCCTCTCTATTTTTCCCTTTCTCAACAGTTTCTGCCTCAAAGCTTTATGGAATAAGACAGAGCACACATAAAATCTACACACCTAATACAGCAATGTTAAGTGACCTCTTCTATGGAAAGCACTTTGACAGAACCACAGCACTGGTATTAAAATTGGAAGAGTTCTTGTGGATCATCTTACCCAATTCACCTATTTTACAAATCAAAAAAGGAAAACTTCTATCCCATGGATGTGCTTAAGACTCATCTTAAGGCTTTTTGGTCATCATGCTACATTTCACATAACAATGGCAGACACTCTTTTGTTTTATTTTATTAAGTTAGCAGGCCTAGACCTATACTGACCGATACAGTTAACCACTGACACATGTGCCAAATGAACCCTTGAAATCCAGCAAGTTTGAATTGAAATGTGCTGTAAGTATAAAATATGCAACAGATTTTGAAAACAGCATAAAAAAGTAAAATGTCTTAATAATTTTTATATTGATTTTATGGTGAAATGGTAATGTTTTAGATACATTAAGTAAAATATATTCCTGAAATTCATTTTACCTGTCTCTGTTTACTTTTTTAATGTGGCTACTAGAAAATTATATATGATGCTCACATTTTGACTCATTTCCATTCTGTTGAAGAATAATAGTGCCTATCAAATTTAAATTTTTGTTGGTTAGCTAATATTTCAGGCCTTTATTGTAAGTTCCTAAACTCATCCAACATTGATAAGAAATTCAGTCACCTTACCAAAAAAAAGGGGGGGATCACATGACCTAAAGAATGCTGAGAATACATTGGTCATACATCAATAATCCAAAGAATGTATGATTTGTCCAACATCATAGATATTTGTACAGAGACGATTTCACAACTTAGGACTCATATTTTGTCGTTGACCTTTTATCTTGAAGAGTTCCGTGAATAAAACTGTGGAATGATTTTCGATGGCTGCAAAACTGATTTCAGTTGAATTAGACAAATATTTGAAAGCCTAATAGGTGCCAGGCATTTTGCTAGGCAGCAGTAATTGAAGGGCTTAAGTTTTATCACTTTGATTTGTGGAGAACTTTCCTTGAGTTCTAAATGAAAAATAAAACTACTTTTGTCACACTTTTCTTATATTCAATTATGACCATGCCATATGGGTATGTTTCTTAATTTTAAAGCTCTAAACAGAAAATTTCATCAATGTAAAAAAGCTGTTAAAAATTTCATAAAATGTGGCCGGGTACAGTGGCTTACGCCTGTAATCCCAGCACTTTGTGAGGCCAAGGTGGGTGGATCACTTGAGGTCAGGAGTTCGAGACCAGCCTGGCCAACATGATGAAACCCTGTTTCTACTAAAAATACAAAAATTAGCCAGGTGTGATGGTGTGTGCCTGTAATCTCAGGAAGCTGAGGCACAAGAATCACTTGAACCCGGGGTGGAAGTTGTAGTGAGCCGAGATCACACCACTGTACTCCATAAATGACAGAGTGAGACTGTCTCAAAACACAGTTCATAAAATTTGATTATATGTTAATAAATTAATTTTAACTTTTAAAAATACATTAAAGTCATTATCAAAGTTTTTTCACAAAATGGTCTATTTCTTCTGGTTATATTTTAGTTGAAGCTTGAAACTTAAGTATATTATCTGAAATATACTATTTATTCTTTCCTTAAAAGACCAGATTTTGACATCTATTTGTATCATCTATGGTCATGAGGTTTATAAATGTTCTGCTATCAAACAGCAAATTTTAGTTTTTAACTGTAGGCAACTCATAAATATCCTTGGCAAATTTAAGGGAATTACACTTTTGTCAGAGTAATTCTTCACTGCAAGAATAGTAAAGGAATTACTTAAATTACTTGCCTTAAACCTTTGGACACTGTGGCTTAGTTCTTCTATTATCATCTTGGCTTTAACTACTTATTGTTTATATTATCAACAAGGAAATGAACCGTCGTTAACTATAAAATTAATTTTACTTTGTTATAAGTCTTCTAGTATGGTGATGGATTCAATATATCAATATTTTAGTTAATCATTTACATCTATATTCATAATTTTAGGGGCTATTTCTACCAAGTTTTGGTATGCAAACCATGCTGGCTTCAAAAATTGGAAGATTTTCCATAATATTTCATAATAATCTATGTATTAGGCCAATCCAAATACATGAAATTGTCAGTTCTTTGTAGATGAGAAAAATGTCAGTAGTCAAAAAATCACTCAGGCTTATGTGTTTTAAAATAGTATTTCTCCAACAATCTTTTCAATTTCTTCTATATTTATTAGTCTTTCACTGTTGACTTACTTTTCTTGAGTTACTTGTGTTTGTTCATATTTAGTCATAAACAGTTTTATCTGGACTTTCAAATTTATTGCCACTGAACCACAAATAATCTTCTCCTTAAAAGATTTTCTTTTTAATTTTGCCATGCCTGTTCTTATATTCCCTTTCTCATTTCTAAATTTATATATTTCACTTTTTTTTCTTTTTACTTAATCAGGCTTACTAATCTTTTCTAAGAACCCAGGCTTGGCCAGGTACAAGCCTGTAATCCCAGCACTTTGGGAGGCCAAGGTGGGCAGATCACTTGAGCCCAGGAGTTTGACACCAGCCTGGGCAACGTGGTGAAATCCCATCTCTACCAAAAATACCAAAACCTTAGCCAGGCATGGTGGCACATGCAGGTAATCCCAGCTACTCTGGAGGCTTATGTGGGAGAAGCCTTGTTTAAAACATTATTTGCACCCTGAGCTCAGGGAGGTGGAGGCTGCAGTGAGTTGTGATGGTGTCACTGTACTCCCAGGTGACAGAGTGAGATCCTGTCTCAAAACAAAACAAAACAAAAAACTTTTAAAAATCTGTTTTGCAGTTTCAAAGTTTATCATCATTAAATCTCTGTTCCTACCTGTTTTTATTTTGTTGCTCTCTTTTTCAGTCTCTTTATTTGAATTTTAAAATCATATAGTTTCAGTGTACCTGTTTTGAAAATTAGCAAATAATGTTTTAAACACTCAGGTGGGATGGGGGAAAAGAGGAAAAATAATATGTTTTCCTTGGTACTTTGTCATTTGACTTCTTGCCAAAATATAATCTTATCTTACCTCTGTAGTTTGACAGAAAAACAAAAAAATAAGCATATTTTTAAATTTGTGATTTATTATCTCAGGTCCCACAGAAATTATGGTGGGTAGGGAAGAAAAAAATCTTTGTATCCCACATTCATTCGATAATCAATCCACTATAAAATCTGTCTCCAGTCAAACATCTCTGTCCCTCCCTGCCCCCATGAACACTGGCATCTATGCCCAATAATGGGTGGTTAGTTTCTGGATAAACTGGGATGTTGGAAACATTAGTGTAAATAAAATGAAAATCTATTTCAAAGTGCTATTACAAATGTCACAAGGCTGTGAAGTGATGTTTCAGGAATTACTGAAAAAGCCTTTGACTAAAGAGAAATTCAAGAAGGCGTATATGTACTACAGTAGGTGCTTCAAAAGAGAATGTTTTGAAAACCAAAATACTTAGAGTCAACTTTGGAAAAATTGATAAAGTATGAAGTCTGCAAATATTTTTGGAAAATCAGCACTTTTTGGTCATTTCAGGCAAATCAAATGTGAAGTGAAAGATGTCAAGTCAGGCTCTTATATGTTGTTGGGTTTTTTTTCTGGTGCCTACAAAAGCCAACACAATTCTTTCTTTGTTCATTCAAAAAACTATGGCATAGTTCTATTTTGTTAAATATCAGATGATATGAATTTATTTGCCTGTTTATATTCAAAGCTTTTTATTTACTATAAAATTTGCTTTCACTAATAAAGTTTTCATGTACAAATTATCCCATAATTAAACTTAGAAATGTTCCCAGAAAATTTAGCAACATTCTCAGAAACCAGGTGAAAACCATTTTCTCCTTCTTCATACAGTAGAATAAGAAGTAAAAAGGAATGAAGAGCGCAGGCATCGAGAAATAATTTAACTGCTTCCTAGTCCCTCCCACTAGGCCTTTCTCACATTGCTTTATTACTAGTTTTTAGTTGAGTTCTGAAGATAATGGGCCAAAAAACCTGTAATACCATGTTAGAAACATAGCTCCTGGAGCAAGCTTGCCTTAATTCATGTCTCACGTTTACTATTTACTGCCTGCATGGTGTTGAGCAAGTTACCCATTCCCTATGCATCCTCATCTGTACAATGGAGACGATACTGACTGCACTTGCTCCTCATGGCATTATTACAAGGATTAAGTGAGTTAAAATATGTAAAGTTATTAAATCAGTCCCTGGTATGTAGTGATAAGTTTCCAATAAATTCAGCTGCTGTTTTTATTCATATATTCATGTTCAAATGCCAAGTATAAAAGCACATACCTTTAATTGTGTAGTATCATTCATTATCTTTGGTTGTCTGCGAGTGGTTTCAATGGAAGAGATAAATGAGAGTTAACTGTAATAGTTCCTCAGTTTTATCATATTTTTTTTACCAAGTAGAAAAATTAACACTAAACAACACTACATTTTCAATTATTTAATTTGGTTATAACAATAGATGACAATAGATGACAACTTGATCTTGAAAGTGAAGATTATATTCCATAAAAATATTATAAATACATATTTTTCTATTTCAACAATAGTATCACTATTATTTTTCAATCTGTTGTTCTAATATAAAACAACTTAGTTTTATATTAGAAAAAACGTAATTCCAAAGAACAGTAGAAATATCTGATAAAATGATATTATCTTACTCTCCCTGTACTAAGAGAAGACAGTAAAATCTTAGGGATACGCATGATCCTTTGCTATTAAGTATAAAAATAGCATGTAATGGAAGGATGAGGACAGAAAAGAAAAGTATGGAAACACCAGAATTCAACTGTTTCCCAGGTGTACAATAAAAATGGCAAATATGTTTGCACCTGTGTGGACAATTCTGTTCCTTCTGTCTTTTTCCATCCCTTCTACTTTATTGTTTTATTCAAATACATTAGTTACAGCAACACTGAAGCTATAAATTGCTTTTAAAATCTAGGTTTTATTTTCCTAGATGTCATATTGCTATACCAAATGTATTCGACTGTATCTGAAATGCTTGATTGATTATTTTAAAACATACCCTCATAACTTGTTTCAGAGACTCTAGGTTCTCTCTGGAATTTTTTTAAATATATGCTTTCTTTCCCCCACAAACTTGTCTTTTTTACAAATTCCCAGGGCTACAAGTATAACATTTTGACTGGTTACAAAATAAAACTATTCACCCATACATTTGGCAAATAATAGTGACCTATGTGCCAGACAAAACAGTCATAGTCTGCCCTCATTGAGGTTAGTTAAGTAAATAATTATATAAATAAATACATAGTTACAAACTGCTACAAATGAGAAGGAAGATTTTCTAATTAAATTCAGAAGATCAGGAAAGGCCTCTTTGAGAATACTATTGCAATAGTTTATGCAAGAGATGATGAATTGGCCTTGGATGACACCTATATAATGGAGAGAAGACAGCAGGTTTGGATTTATTTTACAAGTAGAATAATAGGACTCTGATAGTTTGAAAAGAGGGATGAGAAAGAGGAAAGAACTAAAGATGATTCAAAGGTTATGACATGTACTGCTTTTTGTATGAAGGCACCGTTTACTGAACTGGAAAATCGAAAGAGAAGTAGGTTTTCAAGGGGATTACATAGAGTTCAATTTGGGATATGTTTACTACAAGATGTTTGTAAGGCATTTATAATGAAATGTCAAATGAGGATTTAGATATAACAGACCTAAATCTCAGAAGAAAGGCATGGGCAAGATCAAGTTGAGCTGTTGGGATTTAAACACATTAAAAGCCACAGAAGTAAATGAGGTTGCCTAAGACAACAGTGTTAAGAAGAGAGGAAGGCTTACAGTGAAGTTTCAATTAATTTCAACATTTAGAGATTGAATCGGGATGGTCAAAAATGTCTAATTTGACTAAGAAATCAAATAAAACACTATTAAGTAGGAGTTATTATCCCCATTTTCCAAAGGAGAAAACCTAGGTTTAAAGAGGTTAAGTAACTTACCCAAGTTGACACAGCAAGTAAGTCATCCCAACACTAGATGCAAACTAGGTATGTGTGGTACCAAAACTTGATTCATTTCCTGTGCCATATTGTCAGATGTACTACTACTCTGAAATTACTGCTTTTCCATCTGCTAATTTAGGACTATATCTAACATGTTCTTCTATCAATGTAGACATTTCTCTATTCCCTAAAATATATTCATACTATAAGTTTAGTCACTAATAAGACTACATCAGTAGAATGCATAATTGTATGCCCTATTTTTGTAAATGAAAAATAAATAGTTTTTCCTTGAGAAAATAAAAGACTTAGCCTCATACTCCCTTGCAGTGTGGACTTAAATAAGTCGTTAATTTCTTTGAGCTATAGATTCCTCATCTATAAAATAAGCAAAAGAACACCCATCTCACAGGATTGCTGAACATTAAACGAAATGACACATATTAAAATGGTTGTAAACTGAAAAATGTTTTACAAGTAGCCATTTTTATTATTATTATTATTTTCATTTCCAGGGTCATTATATGCTGCTTTTACCAAAACACTAAAATTTTCTAATCCCACAATTCATCTCTCTAAAACAGTATTATAACAAGATATAAATACAAAATAGTTTGCTTACAGTTAAAGAAGGTACATTAGATTCAATGTATAAAACCAAATGAGCAATCATCAAAACTAAAATAATTTCTAGATTTTATATGCTTTCACCAAAGAACTTTTTAAACTTTTCTGTGACATTTGCCATTTTTATCCCTTAAAATAAATAATTTTCACATAATTGTAATAGTTTTACTCAACATTATTTTATATGGTCATACCATTCCATGTGTCTAGATATCTTATGCTTATTATAATGAATGCACAGTGTTTCATAGCGATAAAACCATAAATTATTAATTAGGCCTGACCTACAACTGAAAATTTAAAGTATTTTCAGAACACTATTTGGATATTTGATTATATTAAAGAATTACTTAATTCTTAATTATTTACCTGTGATAACTTACGTGTTTTAAATGAGTTATTTTTAAAGATTCACAATGAATGACTCATGTACAAAACAATATAAAGTCTGGGGTTTGCTTCAAGCTAATGATGGGGGAAGATGAGTGGGTGGAGAGATAACATGAAACATGAGGCCATCAGTTTATAATTATTGAAGATTAGTGATCGGAACACAGAGGTTCATTATCCTCTTTCTGGTTTTTGTATATGTTTGAAATTTTTCACAATGAAAACATTTTTAAATGGGAGGCTAAATGTCCATTCAGAAAAAAAAAAAAACTAAACTAAACTAAAGCTTAGGTGCAAACCAGAGCAATGCTTTTCAAAATGTGGTTGAATGACTACATGCCTCCTCACAATCAGTTGCAGGACTTACTACAAAATACAAGTCTCCTGGAAATCTAGATCTTCAGGAGATGAAGCTTAGGAATCTAATGGGGAACTTCAACTCCAGACTGGATTTTGAGAGATACTCTTTTATACCTAAAGCACCTGGGGGAAAAGAAGTCTTTCTAGGCAACATTTGAGTCTGTGTTCTTAGAGATGACCTGAGTCCTCAATTATAGAAGAGAAGTTTAATAACTTTTGTTTGAGTATTCTGTATCCAAGGGAGTTGCAATATTAGTTTGTGTTTCTTCTTTCATCCTAGCTATGTTTAAGTAATCCTTTAGGAAGCTTCATGTCACTCTTAGAATTCAGGTAAGGTTCTAATTATTAGACTTATTTTACAGAAAAGAAAATGGAGGTATAGAGTTTCTGGAACTTGCTCAAAGTTACACAATGAATTAGGGCTATCTTGGATTTAGAAGTTATAATTTCACATTTTTAGACTAGAATATACTTCTTCTAGGGTATGGAATAACTTCCACTTTGAAGAGGGATCAAAGGGATGTTATAGAATTGTTGATACTGTCGCATTTTGTTTTTGTTTATCAATAAGGATTAAGTTAACTTTTTATGAGCATTTTTATTAGAAATTATAATTTTAGAATTAAAAACAGCAAAGCATAAACAGTAAAGAAAAAAATGAGATAATGTACAGTTCAGAAACCCTTATCACTCTAAGAGAGTTTATCACTCCAAAAAAGGAATATAAAAGATTATACTGGGCCAGATGAGGTGGCTCACACCTATAATTCCAGCACTTTAGGAGGTCGAAGCAGACAGATCACTTGAGGTCAGGATTTCAAGACTAGCCTGGCCAACATGGCGAAACCTTGTCTCTATTAAAAATACAAAAAATTAGCTGAGCGTGGTGGCACTTGCCTGTAATCCCAGCTACTCAGGAGGCTGAGGCAGGAGAATTGTTTGAACCTGGGAGGTGGAGGTTGCAGTGAGCTGAGATTCTGCCACTGTACTCCATCCAGCCTGGGAAATGCAGCAAGACTCCATCTGAAAAAAAAAAAAATAGACTCCAAACAAACAAACAAAAACAACAACAGCAACAAAGATTATACTGGCTTCAGATAGCTGGTTTCAGGTGGATTTAGTTCCCAGCAAGAGTATCCCTTTCCTATGGATTCCTTTCTGGTTCTTTCTCTAATAGGTAACCTTCCTTGTATATAACAAGGGATATAATAGTCTGGTTTAGGAAATGCTTAGGAAATTCATTAAATATTTTAAGACCTTCAAGAAAGTAAAATTTATGAATGATAGAATCCTTGAATGGAATAAAAGGGAAAAAAATGATCCAGGGTCTTGTGAGTCTTGTGGCAAAAATTTTCAAACCTAGATAACTAAGTTTTCTCTAAATAGTTTCGCTAGATACTTTAAACCATGTACCTTGTAGGAAAAAAAAGAAACTGAGCCAGTTATTGATTTGAATTCACAGGGTACTCTACCCACTTGTGTTTTGTCTTCACTAATTGACTCCAAAATCATAACTAGTTTGAATAATAGTACTAGTGGTAGGATAATATTTTCTGGTTCTTGGAACAAAATAGTCTGCCAAGTTCTAACTGCTCAACTTCCCTCCTACCCTTTCACTTCCTCCCCTCCTCCTGCTCCCTTTATATATTCCTCCTCCTGCAAAAGGCCTCCCGTGCCCTTTCAAGAGGTTTCAATCACAGTGGCAGCCACACCTATGATTATAACACTAAACCAGCAGGAAGCATGGCTTTAAGAATTTAATCTCAACTTTTATTGGAAAATAATCAGAAACACAGATACATAAACGTGTTGTTTTGTTCTGTTTTACTGAGACAAGCCAACAACCGTAGCATGGCAATGGTTTTACAACCCAAACAACTGAACCTACAAGCAAACAGGTGAACGGAGCTAACTTGCTTCTTTCACTGTCATAACAGAAGTAGTATTTTTCTGACTAATTGTTAAACCACCAACATACAGTTACTTGTGACCATAAACAGACATTAATTAATCATTTTGTAAAACTTTATTATTGCTAACGATCAGAAGTAGGGTAAAAACACCTCAGCTATGAAGAGCTCTTCATCATAGTGAAGGCATTGTATGAAGAAAAACGTCATCTGAATACATAAACAATTATCGCTAATATGTCACTTAGGCTTTGTCTCTATTGCTTCACTCAGGTGGAAATACTTACACATGTTTTTAAAGCATCTCAATTTGAATTCAGTAACAATAAATCCCTCATCATTATTTGCAACTCGTGGATAGTAAACATTTCACAACTATTTTATTTAAACGGACCAGCCACGTACTGTGACCTAAATCATAGGCTATTACATTTAATTTTGTTTCTTCAATAACATAGACCAGAATATTTCAAGCATGTCCTCAGTGTTTGGAAAAGAGGTGGGCAGTGGCACCCACATGGAGGAGTTCTAGAAGAAGCCAAGATAATTTTGATTAAGCTGCTTTATAGCTGCCTGACATATAAACATACGACAGGCATGGGCGGCATATAAAGCATCTTTCATTGGTGTCATTCACACGCCACACTGACCTCTAGGTTGTAAAACAGAACTACCAGCAATGAAATCTTTAAATCCAACTGGCAGGAGAGCAGAGCTGTGACTGAGATGAGGCCTGTGAGGCGCCTGGGGCAGAAACTCTGAAGAGGCACTTACTGCAGGACTCTGAGAGTTGATACGTCTTCAAATATTGCACCCTGACTCACTCGCCACATCCTAACTTTCTGCCCTGCACGAAACCCCAAAGTGAAGTTGGCTGCAAGAGTCAGGGAGGCCTAATGTCCACATTCCACAGCTTCCATGCAAAGCTTGAGAACCAGCCTTATTGCAAGTAGAAAGGATTTACTCATCTCTACACCAGTACTTGGAGACTGCCGTTTCCTTTGGGATCAGCCTGGTGTGCGTTGTTAGTAGAACAACAAAGTGTTCTCCCCTTATTCTCCCTACAAACAGTTTCCGATAAGGATCCAGTAGTTCCTCTCCCAGATCCTAGAGCCCTGCTGGAGAACAGCAGTCCAATATCTCAGGCCGTGTCACCTTCTGACAGAATTCGTGCTACAGATCACTATTTAGACTGTGATATTACCTCTCCCTTGACTTGACCCCTTGGTCTTACAGCCTACCTTACTTCCCCCTCCCCGCCCCGTGCAATTCCCGGCACTGTCTACTGGCTGAGATTTCCCTTTGGTCTGCTAGTCTACACTTCTTAGAGGAGTCTGTAGTTGAGTCTGTCTCCTTTCAAATGGCTCCCAGTTTGTCCTACGCCATCAGAGCTGACAGAGCCGTCCAAGCCCTGTGACAACCAACAGTACCTCCACACATTTTTAAAAGCATCTGCTAGGGAATCCCCTAGCTCTGTTGAGACTCACTGGAAGAGAAGACACATCTTCTAGTTGTATGGTGGGCTGCGGGTGGGCAGTCCTGAGCCAGTTAGGCATGACTGTGGTACCAGCTAACCCTGAAGCTGACTTCAAGCAATGCAGGAGTTAGAGCAGCTGAGAGAGGAAATAGAAGCAAATAGGTAAATATTCCAAAAGCAAGATAAAGTGTGAAAGCATTTTAAGACAGTTTAGCACCATATTAAAATGATTATCACCACTTTGTTGAGTCCTACGTTGTCTTGGGCAGCCCTTGCTGTGAATAAACAAAAACGTCAGAACCTGGCAGAGCCATAAGCAACAGCCCACTTCCCAAAACGGGGTGAGCAGCTATAGACCAATCAGCAGTGTTGGGTGTTTCCAGCTACTCAGTATGGACATGATTGTGAGTCAGAACCAGTCCCAACTTTAACCAGAGCTTCCACTCCGCCAGACACTGCAATAGAAGCTGGGGTATGAAGACCAATATGCTGGAATGCTCAGTCTCCTCAGCTTTACAGATAAGCCTCACTATTACCTCTAAACAAAGTGGAAGCCAGGCCTGGCAGCACACACCTGTAATCCCAGCACTTTGGAAGGCTGAGGTGGGCAGATAGCTTGAAGCCAGGAGTTTGAGACCAGCCTGGCCAATATGGTGAAACCTCCATCTCTACTAAAAATACAAAAATTAGCCAGGCACGGTGGCACACACTTGTAATCCCAGGTACTCAGGAGGCTGAGACAGGAGAATCACTTAAACACAGAAGGCAGAGGTTGCCGTGAGCCGAGATCACACCACTCACTGCACTCCAGCTGGGGCAACAGAGAAAGACTCTGTCTCAAAACAACAACAACAGCAAGTGAAGTCATACTTCACTTTAGAACTCTCTTTTTCCTAAACTTGGATTCCTAAAATGTTTCTAAGCTAGCAGTTTTGTAAAACCTTTTTTTTTTTTTTCTTAAAAATCTAGCACATTAAAAGTATTGGGAATTCTAGGCTTTAAAAAATATTGGGATTATACCAGTGCTTATTTATCTCTATAAACTAGTCAGAACAGAGGCCCTCTAACTAGAGACATTAGAGTAGAATTTATTAACACACTCCAGAAGCAGGGAAATACTTTACATTCACACAGTGAGACATAAAGCCTATTCTAAATTATAGACACGCGACACACAGAGAGGTTATTGCTTCTGTTTTACAACTTCAATCTCAGGTCAAAAGTAAACACAAAACCACAAAAATTCACCAGCATTTCTGCTTGAGCTGCCTTTATGTTAAAACAGACAACTGGGCGTGGTGACTCACGCCTCTAATCCAGCACTTTGGGAGGCTGAGGCAGGCAGTTCACCAGGTCAGGAGTTCAAGACCAGTCTAACCAACATGGTGAAACCCTCTCTCTACTAAAAATGCAGAAATTAGCCAGGTGTGGGGACATGCGCCTGTAATCTCAGCTACTCTGAAGGCTGAGACAGGAGAGTCGCTTGAACCCGGGAGGCAGAGGTTGCAGTGAGCCGAGATCACAGCACTGCACTCCAGCCTGGGTAACAAAGCAAGACTCCATCTCAAAAACAACAAAAACAGACAAAACAAAACCTCACCAGCCCACATCTCAAATAGCTGTCCTCCTTCTCTCTCAGTGGACACAAAAATAATTAATTAAATTGAGCTCACAAATGATAAACAAAAAGACTTACAAACTGGCTTCTTTATCACCTCTTTATTTGTTTATTTATTTGAACCTCTGGCCTCAAGCAATCCTCCCACCTCAGCCCCGAGTGGTTGAGATTACAGGTTTAGGCCACTGCACATATCTACCTCTCTACCAATGGAGACTAGACATCCACCATCCAACAGATATCACGAGATAGTTAGACCGAAAAACCAAACTCCCAATCATTGCTGCTATCAATTTGTCAGCAATGTATAAGTTACACCTGAATAACGTATCGGGAATGTGCAAATCAGAAACAAAAACAAAATTTTTAAAAATCAATAAAAAGGAAAAAAGTATAACCACTTGGGATTTCTCTAGCAGCAAAGTAAAAACATGCCTGAGCTCGAACAACCCATGATGTGTATACGTTTCTTTAGCCAGATAGTTTGATTCATCACATAAGTCCACTTGGGCATCTCTGTGGAATCTTAAGATTTCCAATATTATAGTATAATTCTCAATAATCTAAAATCATGTCTCAATGTGAACATAAAATGAATACACGTCAAAGTTTTATTCAACTCATTAGTTAATGAGGGAACCGATAAGACTTTAAAACCAATACAGAATATTAGAGAAGCTAGGCATATATTAATAAAGTAATGTTAAGATAGAATTGCCGGGTTAGATACAACACTGACTAATGTGTTACAGAACAATAAATCATAACCTGTGTTGGTATCTGGTGCATAAAAAAAATGATTTGCTTCCTTACCAGACCAAAATCTCTACCAAAGTTAACCTTTGTCACTACAGAATTGTCAAACAGCCCAGTCAGTATCATAAAGTCAAGTCCACAGTAGCACTGAAAAAAACCCGGTAAATCTCTTTCGCCTATTTCCAAGTTTTAGTCATTTTTTCCACAGAAATGAGATATTGCAAATATTGCATGGGACATAGATGTACTAAAAAACTATTAATTCATCTGAAATTCATACTGCATTTTATCTGGCAACCCGAACCACGAGTTAACCAAAACTTTACCACGTCTGTACAGTTCAGTTGCCAACATGGTATCTCTTAAATCTGTTCCTCGGCTTCATCTTTCCGTAGATAATAAATATTAAGTGGTATTTCTATTGCACGACTATTCTTTCTATTTACCACTGGAGGGCGCACATAACTCGTCGTATACTGGATAAGAGGTCGTGAAGAAACACCTGAGTGTTTCTGCATCCCAACCACTAGAGGGCAGTACAGGAACATCAGATTTTGCAACCAGACTGGACTCGCGCCCTAAGCAGCCACGCGCAGGCGCGAAACTGCTCCCCAGGCCAGACCCGGCCTGCGCATGCGTTTAAGTGAGCGCGCAGACTCTGTTGTTAACACTCGAGGGAAAAGGGTGAGCGCGGATGGAAGGGCGCATGCGCCTTGGCTGCTGCCGTAGGCTCTTTCAGTGCTGAGCATCCCGCCTGTCTCGTGCTCGGTGGAAATGCCCAGCGGAGGGACGCGCCCAGAGGACAGCTCTGTGCTGATCCCCACCGACAATTCGACCCCACACAAGGAGGATCTTAGCAGCAAGGTGAGGGTGAGACGCGACGAAAGGCTCCTGAACTCGGGACCGGGCACCACTGGACCCTGAAGTTGGTCCGCAGGGGGCAGCGTGGGGCCTGCCCGGGTCTCGGCTTTGCCCTGCTACTTTGCTCTTTTTATTCTTAGCACTTGACAGCCACAGTTAGCCCGCTCATTTTCTGAAAACAGTTGCGATAAAGGAGATCTTGAAATTTGCCCCGAGATTGGACCCTCCAGTGGCAGTGGGGAGGAGTTTTGGTTCGGGGTTGTCCTCCCTAGTCTTTTTAAACTTTTGGAAATACCGCTCACCCCAAATCTGTTCCATCGCGGATATTCTCCATCCAGTTAACCGTGCCAGCAACCCGGGGCCCATCCTTGACGTCCCTCACGGAGGTTTACCAGTTCTACCTGTGAAGCTCATCTCAAATATGTCCCTTTATCACCGTCAGCACTCTCACCACCCCAAATAAGCCACCGTCATCTGCCATTGGGCCTCCCCGCCACCTCCGCCGCGAAAGAGGAAGCCAATATAATATAAACCTTAACTGCCACAAACAGACAAAACCTTTAAAGATAAAAGGGTGTTGGAGGTGAGAAGGGATAACATAGGGAAATACAGTTGATGGGGGCATAGAGGCAGCAAACTACTTTGCCATGTATGTAACTATGCAACAATCCTGCATGATCTGCACATGTACCTCAGAACCTAAAGTACAACTTAAAAAAAAAAAGAATGTATTACTATTTAGAAAATACATATTTATTGACAAGTTTGAAGGGTAACTGCCCCCTGCAATATAATAGGTCTGCACTTTTTTTGGTTCAAATTTTATTGCATATTAAAAATCACCTGAGATTTTTTTTTCCAATAGTTTCTAGGGAATAGGTGGTTTTTGGTTACAAGGATATGTTGCTTAGTGGTGATTTCTTAGATTTTGGTGTACCTGTCACCCAAGAAGTGTTAAAAAAAAAAAAAAAAAAGATAAATTGGGGTGGGGAAGGTTATAGCCCTTCAGGTATTACACGTCCTAGATTCTACTTTGGTTCTATCCCAAACTTACAGTGAAATCTTGGGCAAGTCTCTTTATCTTTCTTTATCAGTTACCTTCTTTGAAGTAAAGTGAAATGTACACCTGTCATTGCTAAAATGGGAAAGCCCTGTACAAATGTAAGTCTCAAAGAATGTTTACAAATTCGGTCTTGGAATTCAACCTCATTACTGCAGCTCTGCCAATGAGGAGACCAAAAGGTACACACTCATGGGGATGGGGGCTAAATTTTCAAAAGACACACAGCCCATTCTGATTACCACCATAACAAGCCACTCATGCGTACTGATGGATGCAGATCCCTGAGGTTTGTGAGGTAGCACAAATATTATAAAAGCTGCTTTTAGAGGCACTTGTGACACTATGTAGTGAATCATGTTCACAGAATAAAGAGTTAAAAAGAAACTTAGTTTTCACTTAGTTGAGCCCTCACCTACAAATAAATAAAGCCTCAGCCAGAACAGAGGCCCAGGCCTATACTCCCAGCCACTCTAGGAGGCTAAGGTGGGAGAATCACCTGAGCCCAGGAAGGTCAAGGCTGCACTGACTCTTGATGGCGCCCCTGCATTCCAGCTTGGGCAACAGAGCAAGACGCTGTTTCAAAAAAAACGAAGCCTAGTTCAAGAGTGCCACCTCTGTGCTAATCATTGAGATAAAAAGAGGGAAAAATACAAGGATGGAACGTGATAGGTCTTATTGTCCCCAAATAGGGTATTGCTTGATTTGAATGTTTGACTGCACCACTTAGTACATAAAATCATGAAAATGTTGAAAAAAGTAACCCACTTCTCATTCTATTTGTCTTTTTAAAAAAATCTAAATCACAGCTTAATTGAAAGACTGGAATGGCTTTTGGTGTATAGCATATATTTTTAATAAAAGGTATAAACATCATTTAGTAACTGTAGTCCTTGGCATGATTGCTGGATATGAACACCAAATCCCCTGCCTGGACTTAATAGGTTACCTAACATTTTGCAAATGTAATCACTGTTTTTTTCTCCTCCAGCTTTTCCCCAACCGTACCCCCACACAGACTGCTGTTGAAAATAATCTTTATATTCATGAACTGCTCATTTGGAAAATCAGTACATCATAGCCCCTTATCCCATCTCTAACCCTAAAGGGATTCTCACAGAGCATACTTTGAAAACATCTAACTTAAGGAGTTTTTTTTTTCTTCATTATTTCAATAGATTAAAGAACAAAAAATTGTTGTGGATGAACTTTCTAACCTTAAGAAGAATAGGGTGAGTTATTATAGGAATTCTGAATAATATGTGGGAGGTTTATTTAACTATATATTAAAGTTATAAGAATTATATATAAGATATAATCATACTTTAATAAAATTTATAGTATTTCAGCATCTTTTTTGTTAAATTGCAAGTGTCTAGATTCTTTTTTTAAATGGATAGATCTCATGGTTGAAGATGTCTTTTTTCTATCATATGCCATTCACATTGCCTTTGCAACAAATGATACTAGTTGTACTTTGGTACCTTGGAGCTGTAATCACTAATGATGTTTATTTTATACTTGAATTTGGTATTTTCTTTTGATATACATGAACTTTATATTGAGATGAGAAGAAACTTTTAAATGAATGTGGGTAATTATTGAACAAAAAAGGATACATTGCTTCCCCTCCCTCTAAAAAGCTTTTACATAGATTTTTCTAAATGATAACATGGTTATTTAATATCATTTACATTAATATAAACAAGCAAGCTACTGCTTTGTATATAGTTATAGTGTCAAATTACATTTCAAAGTTCAGGAAGAAATCAGTTTGAGCTCTTAAAAGCATTTTAAAGAGTAATAACTGGCAGGTAAGATATTTCTCATATTGTCACTTATGGAATATTAGAAGTTGAGGCACATACAAAATTTAGCTGGGCACATTTCTGTAATCCAAGCTACTTAGGAGGCCGAGGCACAAGAATCACTTGAACCTGGGAGGCAGAGGTTGCCGTGAGCCAAGATCACGGTACTGCACTCCAGCGTAGGTGACAGAGCAGGACTCCATCTCACAAAAAAAAAGACCAGGCACAATGAATACAAACTTTCTCTAGAGGCCAAATTGGCAGAAAGTCTCAACAACTCAAAACTATAACACTTTGACCCAGCAGTTCCATTTGTAGTAATTGATTCTTTGGAGAGAATCATGGGAGTGTGCAAAGATTTGGTTACAAAGATATGCATCACAACACTGATTTACAGTAGTAAAGAGTTGGTAACACCTTAAATGTCTAGTATTTGAAAGCTGAGCAAATAAATTGTAATATGTTATACCTATATAGCAGGAGGTATAATTTGGTTGCCATAGCTTGTTTTGGCATTTTAGTGTTCCTGTAAAAGAACGCTTAAGAAAAAGTGTTCTCAATGTATTGCTCATTGATAAAAGCACAAATCTGCAGGCATAGTAAGAACATTTTCTGTTAAAATGGTATATGGAGAGAAAGTAGTTTCATTTCAGTAGTAGCAATTTCTGGAGTTAGGGTAATGGGTGATTTTTACTTGTCTTTTTGTTTATCTGTATTTGCTAAAGCATTGTGCTGAGTATATATTACTGAAGTTCAAGAATTAGTGATAATAGAGTGAAGGATTTTAACATCTACTTTTTAGATCAAAACTTGATATTAGCCTAAATTATGTTTTGCAGAAAGTATACAGGCAACAACAGAACAGCAATATATTCTTTCTTGCAGACCGAACAGAAATGCTGTCTGAGAGCAAAAGTAAGTTTTTTTTTTTTGGGCGGGGGGGAAGTTTGGGGAGTGCCTAAATTATACTCATCTGAATGTTA
Organism: Cheracebus regulus; assembly: GCA_963574635.1. Lineage (NCBI taxonomy): Eukaryota > Metazoa > Chordata > Mammalia > Primates > Pitheciidae > Cheracebus > Cheracebus regulus. The sequence goes on from CAUYQU010032243.1 coordinate 132,207, forward strand.
AAATATATATCTAAAGAATAATTCAGCAGTTTGGTTTTCTTCAAGTTAGCCTTCAAAGATGAGTCAACAGTTTTTAAAATATGTGTATCATAATATGTGTTAGAAAGCAATAGTTATTAACATGTGCTTTAGAGTTTCAAACAGGTCTAAGTATGACAAACTATTACCACCTTCTATGTTTGTGACTTCAGATGAAATACTTTAAGCCTCCAAGGTATTGTGAGATCTAAATAAGTGCTGTATATAAAGTGCTTAGCCAAGTGCTTGGGCCAAAATGAGCACTCAACAAACAGAAGTTATTTTTCTAAAAGATAAATATATTTTATTAGTAGCCTGTTGTTAATTATTATTGGCACTGGCACAGTGCGTGTGTTTATATGGTTTGATTTTGGTAAACAGCTTGTGTTGCCCTATGAATTACTAGGTAAAAGTTCAAAATTTTTAAATTTATTTAATATTTATTCTCCTTCCCTGCAACAGATATACTGGATGAACTGAAAAAAGAATACCAAGAAATAGAAAACTTAGAGAAGACCAAAATCAAGAAATAGTCAACCTGATTTCACATAGCAATGTGTGGCATTTGTTGTTCTGTTAACTTTTCTGCTGAGCATTTTGGTCAAGATTTAAAAGAGGACTTACTGTATTATCTTAAACAGCGGGGACCCAATAGTAGTAAACAATTGTTAAAGTCTGATGTTAACTACCAGTGTTTATTTTCTGGTCATGTCCTCCACTTGAGGGGTGTTTTGACAATCCAGCCTGTGGAAGATGAAGGAGGCAATGTGTTTCTATGGAATGGAGAAGTTTTTAGTGGAATAAAGGTTGAAGCTGAAGAGAATGACACTCAAATTATGTTTAATTATCTTTCCTCCTGTAAGAATGAATCTGAGATTTTGTCACTCTTCTCAGAACTGCAAGGTCCCTGGTCATTTATATATTATCAAGCATCTAGTCATTATTTATGGTTTGGTAGGGATTTTTTTGGTCGCCGTAGCTTGCTTTGGCATTTTAGTAATTTGGGCAAGAGTTTCTGCCTCTCTTCAGTTGGCACCCAAACATCTGGAGAGGCAAATCAGTGGCAAGAAGTTCCAGCATCTGGACTTTTCAGAATTGATCTTAAGTCTACTGCCATTTCCAGATGCATTATTTTACAGCTGTATCCTTGGAAGTATATTTCTAGGGAGAATATTATTGAAGAAAATGTTAATAGCCTGAGTCAAATTTCAGCAGACTTACCAGCATTTGTATCAGTGGTAGCAAATGAAGCCAAACTATATCTTGAAAAACCGGTTGTTCCTTTAAATATGATGTTGCCACAAGCTGCATTGGATACTCACTGCAGTAATATTTCCAGTGTGCCACCTACAAGAGAGACACTTCAAGTCTTTCTTACTGATGTACACATGAAGGAAATAATTCAGCAGTTCATTGATGTCCTGAGTGTAGCAGTCAAGAAACGTGTCTTGTGTTTACCTAGGGATGAAAACCTGACAGCAAATGAAGTTTTGAAAACGTGTGGTAGGAAAGCAAATGTTGCAATTCTGTTTTCTGGGGGCATTGATTCCATGGTTATTGCAACCCTTGCTGACCGTCATATTCCTTTAGATGAACCAATTGATCTTCTTAATGTAGCTTTCATAGCTGAAGAAAAGCCCATGCCAACTAGCTTTAACAAAGAAAGGAATAAACAGAAAAATAAATGTGAAATACCTTCTGAAGAATCCTCTAAAGATGTTGCTGCTGCTGCTGCTGGCAGTCCTGATAAACATGTCAATGTGCCAGATCGAGTCACAGGAAGAGCGGGACTAAAGGAACTACAAGCTGTTAGCCCTTCCCGAATTTGGAATTTTGTTGAAGTTAATGTTTCTATGGAAGAACTGCAGAAATTAAGAAGAACTCGAATATGTCACTTAATTTGGCCGTTGGATACAGTTCTGGATGATAGTATTGGCTGTGCAGTCTGGTTTGCTTCTAGAGGAATTGGTCAGTTAGTGGCCCAGGATGGAGTGAAATCGTATCAGAGCAATGCAAAGGTATGACTCAGTATTTCTTCTCATAAGAATTTGAGACCTATTTTTGACCCTCAAAGCTTTTAGTATTTTGATTGTAAGAATATAGCGTATTTTAGTTGCATTTAAGCTACAACACAACATATATGACTTCTCTAAAATCGGATATATTTTACTTTATCTGGTTTTTCTCCAAAAGTGTTTTTAGGTTTGTGATTTTTTAAGCTTTTATTTTCTTTACTGTGTAGTTGATAACGTTTTTATATGGATTTCTTTAAACTGCATAGGTAGTTCTCACTGGAATTGGTGCAGATGAGCAACTTGCAGGTTATTCTCGTCATCGTGTTCGCTTTCAGTCACATGGGCTGGAAGGATTGAACAAGGAATTAATGATGGAACTGGGTCGAATTTCTTCTAGAAATCTTGGTCGTGATGACAGAGTTATTGGTGATCATGGAAAAGAAGCAAGGTAATTCTAATCATTTGAGTGTTATGATATTTTTATAAAAAACAGCAGAATGTAAATGGAGACTTGTAAGTTTCTTTTCTCTTTGGAGATTATTCAAATGAGTAACAGTAGCAGCAATAATAGCTTGGCTTTATATTATAAACACAGAAACAGAGCTGGGAAGAGCTAGGAGAGCAGTTGTTTTCTAAAACTCATTCTCTTAAGAAATGTCTTTTCAGCTATTTTCAAAGGTGGCATAATTACATGATTGTTTTTAAGGCTATAGTGAAAAAGACTGTCAAAGTAGGCCAGGCATGGTGGTTCACATCTGTAATACCAGCACTTTGGGAGGCTGAGGTGGGCAGATCACCCAAGGTCAGGAGTTCAAGACCAGCCTGGTCAACGTGGTGAAACCCCGCCTCTCCTAAAAATATTTTAAAAATTAGTTGGGCGTGGTGGTGTGTGCCCATAGTTCCAGCTACTCAGGAGGCTGAGAATGACTTGAACCCGGGAGGTGGAGGTGGCAGTGAGCCGAGATCGCACCACTGCACTCCAGCCTGGGCAATAGTGAGACTCTGTCTCCACAAAAAAGGAAAAGGACTGTCAAAGTAAAACTGAGATGTGAAATACTAAGAGAAGGTATTTAGAGGATTTTGTTGAGTTTTAAGTGTTTGCTTTCCTCCCAGTAAGGGCATAAGCCCCACCTGCAGGCTTTCTTCTTTAATGTTGTAGAAACTGGCCTTGTCTCTATAGACATTTCTGTAAGTATAGATCCATACTGATTTGAAGGTATCCTTAAACTGGATATTCCTCTGCCATATGTTTTTTGAACACAATTTAGTCACCTACTACAGATTACCTAAAACCTTCAAAGAGACCAAGGCACTTTCATGTATGTATTCTTGCTTTTCAGGTTTATTTTTACCTATATCCTATTTCTGGTGGTAGTGAACAAGTGCAGTATTTAAATAGAACTTTCTAAAACCTTAAGGATAAAGGAAGATGTGACATTTAGTTATAAAGAGAAAAATCCATTCAAGTAGGCTAATTTAGTAAGTGGTAGTTTATTACAAGGGTACAAGCATCCAAGAACAGGAAGTCCAAGTAAGCTTCACGGGAATTAAACATACTACACTTTCTCTCTCTCTCTCTCTCTCTCTCTCTCTCTCTCTCTCTCTCTCTCTCTCTCTGTCTCTCTCTCTCTCTCTCTGTCTCTCTCTCTCTCTCTGAGACTTCATTGTTTCTTGTCTCTGCCTTAGTCTTTTCCTCTTTCCACTGACTCTTGGTTGCCTTTACACAGTTGTCATTGTTGTTTCTGATCCTGGCCCATGTAAAATTTTGGCTACTATGTCATTATTCTGTTATAATTTTCAAGATTTCATTATAAAGTGATAATTAATATGATAATTCAAAGTCCATAAACTGTTTCCTCTTTGAAGGACATGAGAGAGAAAGAGGTAGAAATTCAGTTTTATTTCAGCTAGGTCATAGAGAAGGGAATTTGTCTAGTAAAGGCACTTACTTATGAAAGTATTATGTTATGAGCAAATAAAAATGCATATGAAGAATGTTTAAAGCAGCTAATACAGAACTGTGATCTAACAAATATTATAGTGGCTAGATCTAAATAATTTATTATGTATCTTGCCATATATATTAACAATAGTGTGTTGATTTGATTCCCTAGTTAAGTTTGCTTTTGCAACTCATTGATTTTTATGTAATATTCTATATAACAAATGTCTGTACCCTTTCCAATCTCTTAACCTAGAATAAGATGTGATCAAACAGAAACACTAGTGTAACTGTATTGCATTTTGAGGCATGGGATGGAGGGTGTTAAGTATTTTAAACAGAAAAAGTACAGAATTTCGTAAAAATTGGGGAAGCAAAAGGGCAGAAAGTTGTTGTTGTTTTTTTTTTTTTAATCTAATTGTTGTTTTTTTTTTTTTAATCTAATATTTTGTTTTTAGGTCATCCCAGAATTTAGGGGGAAAAAATCTAATACTTTGTTCTGTTACACCAATTTATCACCATTTAATTGGTTTAAATATAATTAAACAATTTTGATTGACAAAGCTTTACCATAGGTAAGTGTTTTGCAGGTTCAGGACTGTGGAGCCCTTCTGTATTCGTTCCATATCCCTAAAATGTCATTTCTTTAGATGGGATAAAGGTCAGACACAGACTGAATAGTTAACTAAGATCATGCTTGTAGGCCAGGTGCAGTGGCTCACACCTGTATTCCCAGCACTTTGGGAGGCCGAAGCAGGGGGTTACTTGAGTTCAGAAGTCCGAGACCAGCCTGGGCAACATGGCAAAACCTCATTGCCACCAAAAAATTACAAAGATTAGCTGGGCATGGTGGTGCTCGCCTAGGCAGGAGGATTGCTTGAGCCTGGGAGGCAGAGATTGCAGTGACCTTGATCCAGATTGCACCACTGCGCTCTAACCTGGGCAACAGAGCGAGACCCTGTCTCAAAAAAAAAAAAAAAAATCATGCTTGTTTTCAGGGCCTCCACAAGATACCTTGTAAAACAATTTGAAATTATTTCCAGAAACTGTAAACCTAATTTATTTATTGAGACTTAGACTATTTTGTAGTATATGTATTAAAATTAGTCATACGTTATGAAACACTTTTAATGTGACTAAATGTTAGCTATAAAACTATAAAAGTTATAGTCATAACAGGTTGATTTTATTTTTATGTAGTGGTTATATTATCTGTCTGTTTATTTTAGATTTCCTTTCCTGGATGAAAACGTTGTCTCCTTTCTAAATTCTCTACCAGTTTGGGAAAAAGCAAACTTGACTTTACCCCGAGGAATTGGTGAAAAACTAATTTTACGCCTTGCAGCTGTGGAACTTGGTCTTACAGCCTCAGCTCTTCTGCCCAAACGGGCCATGCAATTTGGATCAAGGGTTGCAAAAATGGAAAAAAATAATGAAAAGGCATCTGATAAATGTGAACGGCTCCAAATCATTTCCTTAGAAAATCTTTCTACTGAAAAGGAGACTAAATTGTAATGTGATTCACAATGTAACTATGTTTATATAAAAGTAAAAAATACTCTGCTGCTTTATTGTTCTATAATATAGTACTTTTAAAGTTTATTTCGGTTAATTTTCATTTTTTCTTGTCACAGAGCTCCTAAAACCATGGAATTTCCTTAGTGATAGAGACTATCTTTTGTTATTCATAACAAGCCCCTTTTGATCACACCTGAGTTGATGCTAATGAGGTGATTTAGGGTGCGATCTCTAAATAGCCTTTAATACCTGTAGTTTGGGAGGCCAAGGTGGGGGATCTCTTGAGTCCAGGAGTTTGAGATTAGCCTGGGCAACATGATGAAACCTCATCTTTTTTCAAAAAAAAGAAAAAAGTACAGAAAATTACCTGGGTATGGAAGAATGTGCCTCCCTATTTGGGAGGCTGAGGTCGAAGGATTACTTGAGCCCAGGAAGTCAAGGCTGCAGTTAGGGGTAGGATCACACCACTGTGCTCCAGCCTGGGCAACAGTGAGACCCTGTCTTAAAAACACACACACACACACACACAAGTGATTAGAAAAGTTGGAATTTCATCTCCACCCACCAACCTCTGGGAGAGAGGGTGGTACTGATGATTCAGGTCTATTAAACTCCATAAAAACTGTTGAACAAGATTTGATGAGCCTCTGGTTTGTTGAACATGTATAGGTGCTGGGAGTGTGGCATGCCCAGAGAGGACATGGAAGCTCTCCCTCACTTTAGTACTTTTTAAATACTTTGCCTTATGCATCTCTTCCATCTGGCTGTGCCTGAAATGTATCCTATATTATAAGCCAGTAAACACAAGTATTTCTCTAAGTGCTATGAGCCATTCTAGCAAATTATTGAACCTGAATAGAGGGTCATGAAAACCTCCAATTTATATAGGTGGTCAATCAGAAGTACCAGAGAAATCCAGACTTGAAATTGCCATCTGAAGTAGACAGCTTATGGTAGCGAGCCCTTAACTTGAAGGATCTGACACTAACTCCAGGTAGATAGAGGCAGGACCAAATTTTAGGATACCCAGCTGGTATTCAGAGAGCTGGAGAATTGCTTGGTGTGGAAAAAATCCACACATCTGGTGTCGGAAGTGTGTGAGGGTGAAGAGAAACAGAGCTTGTTTCCCGAGACTCACTCTCTTTGATAGCTCCATTCAGAAATGATTCAGTTCCCTCTCTTCAGGGATCATGGTTTAGACAGGATCCTGTTTGACAGATGAAAGAACTACAGGTTTAAAGAAGCTAAACAATTTGCTTACGGTTCATCCTCCTGAACAGTACTTGTCACTTCTATTACATTTAGGCAGTTCATTTTCCCACCCCAAGAACTTTTAAAGACTGCAGTTGATCCCTGAACAACACATTTGAACTGTGCAGTTCCACTTACATGTCGATTTTCTTCTTCCTCTGCCGCCCCTGAGACAGCAAATCCAGCCCCTCCTCCTCCTCCCCAATCTACTTAATGTCAAGACAAGGATGAATACATCTTCCTCTACTTACTGTGTTTTGCCTGTCATCCACAGTCACTCTCTCCACCTTTTTGTCTATTCACTCCAACCTGACATCCACCCACATTGCTCAACTGTAAATTGCCATACCAGTGTCACTGTGAAATCTGTCCCCAGGGTCGACACCGTCTCTGGATCCGGCCACCCTTTGATTGTTTTAATCATAGTAGCAAATAAATTTTAGGATCCTGACAAACAGGTCGGTAACCTGGCAAAGGCTTTCACAGGCCCCAAATTTATTCCCTGGAACATGCAATGTTCAACCTAGAGTTAGATACTACCTACATAGCTTTCATCCCTCCATCTGAAATAAGACAACTTCGAGTGTCTGTGTGGTCCTAAGCACTAAATTGACATTGCTTATATTGGGAGTAGATGAACTTCAGAAGTTTGCCCCATGGCCTAGACAGAATATTATAACAGTACAGTTCAATACTGAAAACAGCTATGACTTATATAATACTATATTCCAGGTGCTACTCTATGAGATTTAAATGTATTCATCAGTTGAACTTTTATAAGGAATTTCCAGGTCATCTGTTCCACCAGGATACTGAGAGAGACAGAGAGGATAGGCATGCATTTGTGTGAACCCCAAGAGGGCCTGGGTATTTACAGCCTTCTGCTATTCAATCCCATTGGCTCTGGGATGAAGTTCTGTGTTGACCCTTTAAAAAAGGAGGCAACTCTTTTCCAAGATTTGAGACATATGGAACAAACCATTTGGCTATCTGGGAAAAAACACAAATCCTTGAAGTAGGAGATTCATATTTCATAAGTGCAAACATGCAAATCTCTGTCAAAAGTCCTGGAATAGTCCTCATAAGTTTATTAATATTTATTTCCATAGTAGCTAAAATAATGACATGGTTACTGGAAGAGGAATTCTGCCCCAAACAGTCACCAAGACCTTCCATGCTGCTACATTCAGTGGCAGAGTTTTTGTTCTCATCTCCCTTGACCTAGCAGCAGCATCCAACAAAGTTGGCCTTTCCTTGCCCCGCCCCCCACCGCCCCCTTTGGCTTCTGTGACCAATTTTGGTTTTCCTCCTGCCTTCTTGGCTGTTCTTTCATTGTCTTCTTTGCTGATTCCACTCTCTACCTGACCTTTAAATGTTAAATTTCTCAGGTCTCTAATCCTTGGTTCTCAACTCCTCGTTCTGTACACTCTCCCTTGGTGATTTCAACCCCACTCCTGTCTTCAATTACCATAAACCTGCCAAAATGTATACATCTAACCCCTACTGCCATTCTTAGCCCAGAACTGTTTATTTAAGGCATATCTCACATCTCTATTTATTTCTCTCACAGGTACTTCAAGGTCAATTATGTCCATAACTGAACTCTTAAATCTTGCCCTGATATCCTGTTGCTCCTGACAGAAATTTGGTTCTCACTTGGACACCACCTTCTTTTTCAACATATCCCCATTCAATCTGTCACCAACAATCTTCCTCATTATTTTTCAAATCTGTCCACAGTCCCCGAGCCCCCACCTCCACTGCCACTACTCTAGCCTAATCCTTTGGGATGAAATTCAAAATCATTACTCAGCAGCCTGCAGGATCTGTTCATCGCGCACCTCTGCAGCCTCAGTTTGTGGCCACATCTCTCTTGTTCTCTAGACAGGGTTTTGCTCGGTTTCTCAAACATTTCAACTTTCTTTTCACTTCAATTGTCTCCCCCTGTTGCCTGTTCCTGAAAAGCTACTTCTCCAGTTCTTTGCTTTGATAGCTCTTTTTCATCTTCCAGGCTTGTGGTGGTGGGGGTGGCGGGGAGGAGGGGTGGGGAGGGGAGGTGGGGGGTGGCGAGGGAGGTGGGGGATGGGGAGGGGGGTGGGGGCTGGGGAGGGGGTGGGCAGGTGGGGAGGGGGTGGGCAGGTGGGGGCTGGGGGGGTGGGCAGGTGGGGGCTGGGGAGGGGGGTTGGGGTGGGGGTAAGGGTACTTCCTCAGGCAGCCGTTCCTAGCCCTGGGTTAGGTTAGCTTTTATTCGAGTGCTGTCTTTCCATCTCCTATTGGCACACTGTTAATACAGCTGTGAGATCTGTTTAACTGTAGGCTCCTTGGAGTTTTGTGACTGCCCTGTTTTCTAGGGTTTCTAGCTCGTAGCTCAATGCCTGGCTCATAATAGGTGTTCCATAAATGCTTGTTGAATGAAAGAATTATGACGGAGGTGCCATTCCAACTAGGGACTGCCTCAGAGCCCGGCGCTTTCTCCTCTGCCACTCTGTTACCGTGTTTTAGAGGCAGATAGTGAGTGCGACACAGAGCCCAGGGCAAGCAGCTGGATTGAGCTTTAAGCCGGTTTAGGAAGATGAGCACGCAGTGCGTCTGAGCCGCGGAGAGGCCGGGCGCCGCCTGGGGGCGCTGCAGCCGCGGCGGGACGCACCAGGACTACTCGCCCGCAGGCTCCGCCCCAGGAGCGGCCCCGCCACCCCAAGGCCCAGAGGACCAACCGCCTCGACCCGCGCCCGGCGGCGGCTGTGTTGGCTGGTGAGGCCAGGAGGGCCGGGCTGCCACAGTGGGGCGAACAGCCCGGAAAGTTCCTCTCTGTTTTTTCAGGTGCGCCTCGGCTCGCCCATGTAGGGGCCCTGAGGGCGGAATCAAGGCCTTGTGAGAAGCCATCTAAGGCGGCGGCGACTGTTCTCAGTCCCACAGGAACCGCGCGGACTCAGCGTTCCTCTCCCGGACAAGAAAACAGTCATTCTAGAGTAGGTTCCTCTCCTTTCCTTGTTCTTTCCCCTTCCCGTGCCCATAGCAGACGCGAGTTGCTTGTGAACGTGGGTCGGGGGATTGAGTATGGACAGACGTGGGTTCTGTTTCTGAAAGGCGTGAAACCTCAGACATGTCCCGCAACCTCCTGGTCTCTGTTTCTGCCTCTATAAAGTGGGCATAACAAGGTCTGACTCACTCACATGAGGCCTCAAGTGTGGCACCCAAACCAGCAACATCAGCATTTCCTGTAACTTTACCAAAACGCATATTCTCTGGCCCACTCCAGCTGATTGAATCAGAAACTCAGTGGTGGGAGTCAGCCATTTGTATTGGAATGAGCCCCAGGTGATTTTGATACAACCTAAATTTTGAGAACCACTATATAACAGAGACTAATAAGATGAAATAAATAGCTTTCTTCGCTGCGAGCTTCCAAGATGACAAAGAAAAGAAGGAACAACGGTGGTGCCAAAAAGGGCCGTGGCCATGTTCAGTCTATTTGCTGCACGGACTGTGCCCGATGCGTGCCCAAGGAGAAGGCCATTAAGAAATTCGTCATTCGAAACATAGTGGAGGCTGCAGCAGTCAGGGATATTTCTGAAGCGAGCGTCTTTGATGCCTATGTACTTCCCAAGCTCTATGTGAAGCTACATTACTGTGTGAGTTGTGCAATTCACAGCAAAGTAGTCAGGAATTGATCTCGTAAAACCCGAAAGGACGGAACACCCCCACCCAGATTTAGACCTGCAGGTGCTGCCCAACGACCCCCACCCAAACCCATGTAAGGAGCTGAGTAAAGATTGAGGACAACTATTCTCTGGAGAGAAATAAAATGGAGAGTGTACTTGATATTGCCTATTAAGTGTATCTGTGCCAGATAGGGTGGGGATTTTGTGTGTGTTAGACCAAGTGTGAAGTAACAAGTAGTATTTTCATGGGGAGGAAAGCTTATTTATGTAATCAATTGTTTTTGTTGGGAAGGGAGGGGTGGGAGGAGATGGAGTCTTGCTCTGTTGCCCAGGCTGAAGTGCAATGGTGCTCTCTGAGTTCACTGCAACCTCTGCCTTCTGGGTTCAAGCGATTCTCCTGCCTCGGCTTTCCAAGTAGCTAGGATTAGAGACGTGTGCCACCACATCCAGCTAATTTTTTGTATTTTTAGTAGAGATGGGTTTTATTATATGTATTGGCCAGGCTGGTCTGGAATGCCTGACCTCAGATAATTCACCCCTTAGACCTCCCAAAGTGCTGGGATTACAGGCATGAGCCACCATGCCTGGCTATTCACTTAAATTAAACCTTGTTTGCATTCATGTCCTTGGCCTCACAACTTGCATAAGCTGTGTGAAATAAAAAGTTTAGGCATCTGTAAAAAAAAAAAAAAGATGAAATAAACTATTACATAGTAAAGAGTCTGGCATATAGTAGATACTTGATAAATAGTAGTCATGGTTATTATTATTTATTCCAGGAATAGAGAGACATTCAGTGACACAGAAATTGAAGGTTAAGCAAATGTACAGATGCTTCTTTTCTTTTCCTTCCTTCCTTCCTCCCTCCCCTCCCTCCCTTCCTCCTCTGTTTTTCTCTCTCTCTCTCCCCCTTCCCCCTGCCCTTCCCTTCCTCCCTCGAATCCTTTCCTTTCTTTTCTTTCTTTTCCTTTTCTTTCCGGAGTTTCACTCTTATTGCCCAGGCTGGAGTGCAATGGCGATACCTCGCCTCACCACAACCTCCGCCTCCTGGGTTCAGGCAATTCTCCTGCCTCAGCCTCCCGAGTAGCTGGGATTATGGGCATGTGCCACCATGCCCAGCTAATTTTTTTTTTTTTTTTTTTTTTTTTTAGAGAGACAGGGTTTCTCCATGTTGGTCAAACTGGACTCAAACTCCTGACCTCAGGTGATTCTGCCCACCTTGGCCTCCCGAAGTGCTGGGATTAAGGCATGAGCCACCATGCCTGACCCTTTTGTTTTCTTTTAAGCAGGTCATTACAGTCTTGCTTTAAAAAAAAAAAAGAAAAAGAAAACAAAATAAATATCCATATGGCTTGGATATTTACCCACTCCAAATCTCATGTTAAAATATATTCACCAATGTTGGAGGTAAGGCTTGGTGGGAGGTGTTTGATTCATGGGGGCGGATCCCTCATGAATGGCATGATGCTTTCCTGGCAGAGTGAACTCTACCTCTGAGCTCATGAAAGATCTGGTTAAGAGTGGACACCTCTTTCTCTCTATTGCTCCATTACCATGTGACACACTGGCTCCCCTTCGCCTTCCACCGTAATTGTAAGCTTGTTCTCACCAGAAGCTGAGCAGATGCTGGTGCCACGTGTGTATAGCCTGCAGAACCGTGAGCCAAATTTCTTTATAAATTATGCAGTCTCAAGTATTCCTTTGTAGCAACCAAACTGACTAACACAAACATATACAAAAGAAAGCCTCTCCAGAAACAACAAAATAGGTATGTAACAGTAGCTTCTCACACATAAACTGAACATTTCTTTTTGACATACATCTTCTTTTGACTTCTTTGAAAAGCAGAACATGGTTAATGTTAAAGGTTTTATAATTCTTATTATTTAATTCAAATTTCAGCTTTCATATACGGCAGTTATTTTTAATTTGAACAATGTAATGGTTGACCATGAAAAATTAACCTTATGTAGGTGAAAGGTACAGATTTATTTCTAGAGAAATCCAGCTTCATTCCCATGTCAGATTTTATTGATGATCTTTTGCTCTTTATTCATTGCAGAAACTTCAAAAAGGACACACTAGATTTAATTAGTAATGTTAAGATTGCCCAAAAAAGGAATACCTAGACTTGATCAAGTTCAAGATGAAGAAACCTTCCTGGAAAATTTAGCAATACAAAGAAATGCATTTGCTTTTTTTGAAAAATATGATCGGAGTGAAATACAAGAGTTACTAACTACTGCACTGGTTAGCTGGTTGTCTCCCAAAGAGGATGGTCGCTCTCAAGTAGACATGCCATGTGGAATTATGAGTCAAATGAATAACGTAGGCTTCTCCACTGCAATCCTACTGACTCCTGTGGACCCTACTGCCCTCTTAGACTATAGAGAAGTCCATCAGATGATAAGAGAGTTGGCAATTGGAATTTATTGCTTAAATCAAATCCCTTCCGTCAGTTTAGAAGCTAATTATGATCAGAGTTCTTCTTGTCAATTACCTCCAGCTTATTATGATACCAGAATTGGGCAAATTCTGATCAACATTGACTATATGCTGAAAGCACTATGGCACGGAATATACATGCCTGAAGAAAAACGAGCTAGATTCTCTGAATTGTGGCGTACTATCCTGGACATTGATCCTGATGGAAAACCTCAAACAAATAAAGACATTTTTACAGAGTTTAGTTCAGCAGGTAAGAGAATTTAACACTTCTTAAATTTTTTTTTTTTTTTTTGAGATGGGATCTTACTATGTTGACTAAGGTTGTCTCAAACTCCTGAGCTTCAGCCATTCACCCAACTAGGCCTCTGAAAGGGCTGGGATTACAGGCGTGAGCCACTGTGCCTGGCCACTTCTTAATTATTTTTATTCAAAATCATTTAACATTTTTTAAAATTTTATTTTGATAGTTTTAGGGGAAACCGGTGGTTTTTGGTTATATGGCTAAGTTCTTTAATAGTGATTTCTGAGATTTTGATGCACCTGTCACCCAAGCAGTGTACACTGTACCCCATGTGTAGTCTTTTATTCCTCACCCTCCTCCCACCAGAGTCTCCAAAGTTGATTATATCATTCTTATGCCTTTGCATCCTCATAGCTTAACTCCCACTTATAAGGGAGAACATACAGTATTTGGCTTGCCATTCCTCAGTTACTTCACTTAAAATAATGGTCTCCATCTCCATTCAGGTTGCTGTGAATGCCATAATTTCATTCATTTTTATGGCTAATAGTCTTTGGTGTGTGTGTGTGTGTGTGTGTGTGTGTGTGTGTGTGTGTGTGTGTGTCACATTTTCTTTTCTTTTTTCTTTTCTTTTTAGAGATGAGGGTCTCCCTTTGTTGAACAGGCTGGTCTCGAAATCCTGGCCTCAAATGATCCTCCCATCTGGGCCTCCCAAAGTGCTAGGATTACAGACATGAGCCACTGCACCCAGCCACCACATTTTCTTTATCTACTTGTTGGTTGATGGGCATTTAGGCTGGTTTCATATTTTTGCAATTGTGAATTATGCTGCTATAAACATGCATGTGCAAGTGTCTTTTTCATATAGTGACTTTTTTACCTCTGGGTAGTTATCCGGTACAGGTATTGCTGGATCAGTCTACCTTTAGTTCTTTAAGGAATCTCCATAGTGGTTGTACTAGTTTACATTACAATCTCACCAGCAATGTAATTATTCCCTTTTCACCACATCCATGCCAACATCTATTATTTTTTTATTTTTAAATTATGGTCATTCTTACAGGAGTAAGATAGTATCTCAGTGTGGTTTTGATTTGCATTTCTCTGATAATTAGCGATGTTAAGCATTTTGCATATGTTTGTTGGCCTATTTTATATCTTCTTTTGAGAGTTATCTATTCATGTCTTTTGCCCACTTTTTGATGGGATTGTTTGTTTTTTTTCTTGTGATTTGTTTGAGTTCTTTGTAGATTCTGGATATTAGTCCTTTGTTGGAAGCATAGTGTGCAAATATATTCTCCCACTCTGTGAGTTGTCTGTTTACTAATTTTTTTTTCTGTTTTGAAGCTTTTTAGTTTAATTAGGTCTCATCTATTTATGTTTGTTTTTGTTGCATTTGCTTTTGGGTTCTTGGTCATGAACTGTTTGCCTAAGCCAATGTCTAGAAGGGTTTGTCCAAGTTATTTTCTGGAATTTTTATGGGTTTCAGGTGGTCTTAGATTTAAGTATTTAATCCATCTTGAGTTGATTTTTGTATAAGGTGAGAGATAAGGATCCAGCTTCATGTGGCTTGCCAATTATTCCAGCACCATTTGTTGAATAAGGGTGCCCTTTCCCCACTTTCTGTTTGTGTTTGCTTTAGTCAAAGATCAATTGGCCATAAGTACTTGGTTTTTGTAAGGTTTGTTTCTGAGGATAAAACGAAGAAACTGAGGCCAGCACCAAAATAATCCAATGCAAGGGAATTTATTCAGGCTTCCGGGTGAGGTTCTGCGGTCCGGACAGGAGGGGCCGGAGAAGTTGCGCAGACTCCTCTCAGACAGGGGGTTTTATAGGGAGTGAAACAGCTCGACTGGTTGTGGGAGAGCAAGACTGCTATTGGGTAAGTTACAAGCCTTGACCTAGGACTTGGCTTGTTAAAACTCGGCTGCTATTGGTTGTTAAGGCTT